>ML120375.1:137533-167502 GCA_003788595.2 Choiromyces venosus 120613-1
GGGGGGGGGGGGTCGGATCGGGCCCTTTCCCTATGTTTAGCCGACCTATGTGGTTAGTTAAGTTAAAGTGTTAGAGTTCGCAGTAACGTGGTGTTTAATTAATTTGCCTTTTGAGAGTCTTACGGGGGGGGGGGCCTATCCTCCCTTGTTCCTAGATTACACGGGGTGCGTTGATGTTATGGGAGACTTTGATTCTTTACACAAAAAAAAAAAAAGAAAGAGACGGAAGCTATCGTTATGGGATACAGATCACTGGGGAATATATACTTTATCAGGGGTTCTGGTGACCAGATTTCAAGAGCCTCCATAACTTTTATTAACTTTATGAAAAGGTGGTCTGCGTAAACTGGTCCGAACAGTACCTAAGCCCCATTATCTATTTCGAATCCTATCTAATACCAAACCCACTCGTGAATATGTGACGGCCATGAGTAAGCATTTTTGTCCACTTTTCACCGTAAGATATCAACCACTTCCCCCGTAAAATCTGGGAGGAAACAGGGGATAGGGGCCCCCCCCCCCCCGTAAGACTCTCAAAAGGCAAATTAATTTTATAATTTGGATATACAATGGATAGGTAGTTGGGAAAACAGGCTTTTTGAGATGTATGGCACGGAGGTAGCCGTGTAGGGACGTGTAGGTAGGTCCTGGACGCCTTTCGGGTGGCATGCATGCCATGTACGTAGCTTACAAACTGAGGGCTCACTACGGCGTACTAGGTTCCCCACGTACTATGACATTCCATGTGGGACCATTTCGGGTGCACCTCTAGAAGGCCTATAACGTCTCACCCCAACGCCTATTATCGATTCCTACACCATTTCTGATCAGGTCCATTAGTACCAAAGATCCGCACTCCCCCAACTACAACCGATTCAGCGACACGTCTAAACAAAACACCGAAAAAAAAATACCGCTTAACACCACTTTACCCCCAACAAATGATGTAACATGTCACGTCATGAAGTGCCAAATTCAAAGCGAAATTCGAACCTAACGTCCAACAAAAGACTCTCCCCCTCAAACCAAAACACCCCCCCCCCAGAGCGCACAAACACAAACATAACGAACTAACCCCCTCGAGATCTACTCTGGTACCCATTAAACCACCACCACCCATATACCATACAAAGGGACCCACCAAGGCCCCTCCCACCGAAGACGCGAGCCTATCATATCCTTCCCCGGGGGAGATGTATATTTCTCTAGCTTAGTAAAGTGAGGATAAAAAGTGAAAATGAAATGAAAAGAATGCAACGTTAAGACATCGGAATCGTATGATATATCGTACATCTAACCAGTACAGTCTAGCAGCAGCTTTTCCAGTGCTGCCAACCCTATTTGCCAAAAGGAAAGAAAAGAACGAAAAGTTGTGCCGGGGCAAACAAAAAAAACAAACAAAACAAACCCAACTCCCCGGAAACCCAAATAAACCCCCGCAGATAACATGTATAAACGCCCTAATTAACACTTGAATCCTTTAATCTCCCGTCTACACTCTTCAAGATCAATCTCATCGAAACTCTGCTCAATCACCGTCGTCTTCGTGATCCCCATTTCTTCACCCATTCCCTTGCTACCATCTCCATCTTTGAGTGCAATCAGCTCTGTGCTCTCGCTATCTCCAGAATAGAATCCCCTTCCCATGCCTATGCCCATATGTCCCACGTTACCCACCTGCGGCCAGTAGCCGTACCAGTCCCTTCCCGCGCTGGCTTCGAGGAGGTGGGCTTGTGGGATCGGCGGCGCGGTAGAGGTTGCTGTGGTAGAGATGTTGGCTAGAGCGAAGGTTAAGGAGGCGCCGGAGAAGGGGGTGTCTTTGGAACGCTGGTGGATGCAGGGCTTTGAGAAGCCGGTTATGGAGGCTGTGTGGTGCGGGGGAGAGGGGGAAGAGGCTAGGTTTATGAGCGGGGCGAGGGAAGGGGTTGAGGCGCAGATTATTGCTAGGTGGGATTCGAGGGTTGTCCAGATGTAGGAGTCACAGATGTACCCTTTGGAATGTATGAGTGGGGGAGGTAAAACTGGGGGCGAGTGAGAGAAAAACGTACATGTGGTGTCATAGTAGCTCGTAAGCCGGAGCGTGAGTGGTAATCTAACGATTGCCGCAATGCACACCCTATCATAGGTTAGCTTTCCGTCCAGCAATAATCCAAACGAGTGATGAATCAAGCATACAATCCACCTAACGCAAAGATCCCAACCAACAACCACTTCTTCCTCTTCTCCATCCCCAAACTCAATACCGTCGGAATGGGCAAAACATATATCGCCCCACCCGTCAAAAGATCAACCCCCGCATGAAGTGCAATCCCCACCTTCCTATCAACGCACCCTCCCCCGGGATAGTTAATCAGCCAAACAGCCTGCACGGGATTGCACTGCGCGATAATGGCAGCAGTGAAGCCACCCCACCACAGAAAGACTATGCCGATAACGATGTATATGATTTTCCGCTCGAACGGGTTCGCCGGGCCCAAGAGGCGGAGGTAGAATGCACAGAGGGAGAGTTTCGTCAGGCTTATTGACCAGGTGAATATGAGCTCTGAGACCCATGATAGGAGGAGGGAGGTTTCTACGGTTTCTAGGGACAGGTCCCAGATGTGTGCTCCCCAGCCATAGCGGATAGTTGCGAGGAGGGTTGTGGCGGCTAGGCCTATGCTGGCGAGCTATTTCCTCATGTTTAGTAAATCATTTGGTGGGAGAAAAAGAAGGAAGTATGCATACAGCAGCTGGTAATATAATCCAATCATCCAGTCCAAAAGCCTTCCGTATCCATACTCTCGAGTAGACCCTCAAGCAAACCACCACAAAAACCAACACCACAAGCGTACTCTCCACAACCACCAATGTCGCTCCACGATGCGGCGGGTTGACAGTATTCGCAGCGGGCCAGCCATCTATCACCGACGGCGGAGGATCGCGCGCCATAGCTGTTGTGTTCCTTCTTTTCTTGCCTTCTTTTTTTGATTCCTCCCCTTCTTCACCTCTACTTGTATGAGTATTGAAAGAAAAAAAAAATACGAAACACCATGCGGGAAAATTTCCTCCTATATAGCCTATATAACATATCCTGATATAGATATTTCGGTATTCAAAAAATACAAGCATTAAAGTCCCCCCCCCCCCTCTTTTATTATTTTATTATTTTCTCTCCTTCCACCAAGTTTTGCGTTATATGCAGGCACGGACGTTAGTCCCCAAATTAGGAGATCATCCGCTTCGAGAAAGCTCGGGCCATGTGCGAGGCAGGCTACGGCTTCATCCTTGAACTTGAAGGGGAAAGAGGGGGTGAATCTCAGTCTACGGCATCTAGGTCGTTACAGATTTGAGGAAAATATCGGATGCCAAACATGTGTTTCGTGCGCCCGTTTACTTTAAATTGCCGAGCATCCAACCTCGTGGCGAGTGGGTGTTTTTTTTTATAAAAAAAAAACAACCCCTTCATCTAATTATCATGGTTGGTTGGTTGGGTTTTCAATTCAGAGAAGAAAAAAAAAAAGAAAGTACAGGTAGAGTTTAGCACTACTGTCCGACTGGATTTATACATTTTTTGATGAAGGTGTGGAGGGATGAAGATAATCTGCGTAAGATGGGGCACATTTCGGGGCAGATTTCGGATAGGCGTACTGGGTCTACGATAATTCCAAATTAATTCTGTCTGCTCTTTGAGAAGGGACCGTAGTGGTGTTGAAGAATTATTACTGTATGGTGGACGAGATAGATGGTAGGGGTGAGAAAAAAAAGGATGAATGTGATATCTGATACTGACAAATCTAGCTTCTGATCCGTTTCCTCTTGTACAGTACAGTACAGCACTAAGAGCGGGAGTTAGCCATGACTGACTTCTTAACACGGAAGCGAAAAAAACTCTTGGGTATTACCGTTTTATGTAGAGTACCTTGCAGTACCAATTTTTTTCCAAGACTGATGACCCCCCTGATGGGCCTGGTCTCCTAACGTCAAATGAGCAGAGATCTAACAAGGAGTTAGAACACCTATAGGTTATGGGACGAACTATTGATATCAGTATTCTCGGGGGAATCATAAATCCTAATATTAGAAGATAAATGTAGATGCCCAGTCAGTGTTCAGTAATTGACGGGTGACAAGTCTCCACTGTAAAAGCGCTATATGACCGGTATACGAGGAGCACCTGTGTGGACTATATGTCTAGACCATGTCCTGTACAAACGTTTGTAGACCTGTCAAGCTAAGTACAAGCGGTGATTTTAGGCAGGGCTGTGGAGCAGATTGCGAGGTTTCAATGCAGAAGGCGTGAATGTATGCGGGGGAGACCCTGAACGGGGAGAATTGTGGAGCGTCTTGTATCAATAAATTCACCGTACCACGGAAACACTTATAACCAAACGTCTTTCCATTTCAAGATTGGTATTACCGTTGAACGGGTGAAACATATATACCCTAGCACATGTGACATAAATTATTCCATACATCTCCGCATTACTCTTGCTTCTTGCCTCTATCGTTGCCTTTTCCTTTTCCTTGTCCTTTCCCCTTTCCCTTCTCGATTGGTAGCTTTTCCTGCAGTGCCCGACCAGTGCCTCTCAACCGCGTTTTCAACTTCCCAGTTAGCCCGCCCTTCTCTAAGTCAAGTCTTGCTAACCGCTCTTTTTGAGGCCTGCCGGCGAGTATCCAGCGGAAAAAGTTGAGGTCGGTCTCTCCGCTTTGACTGTACAGGATTCCTGCTTTGAGAAGCAGGAGGAGAATAATGACGAACACCAGTAGCGGGATAGAGACCGCAAAGTAAAGCCATAGGCTTGGGCTTTTCGTTTGGAAAACATTCATCCCGAGTATTGACTACACTAGTTAGAAGATGGAGCCGAGTACCGAATGTAGAGGGGGAAATACAGCTACAAACGACAAAGGAAGGAAAACAAAGGTCATCCACGTTAATCTGCCAATACTTCGACCTTGTTCAACTGCCGCTCGGCTTTCTTCAATTGATATTGTGTTGAAAATCTAATTACAACTGGTTTTTAGTATCGGGTAGGGATGATGATCTATCCTCTAGGCATTAATTGTACTAACCAGGTTCTGAATATCATCACATTGCTTCCTCATTCTCTCAAAATCGATTATTTTCTCACCCAGAGCATCTTCGATGTCTCCAAATAATAATCTAGCATCCTTTGGCCAGAACATATCACCGCGTACTTCACGGCTACAAAGCGCGGTAATCATTGTTTTTTGCAGATTAAGTATTGAAAGATGTGTATCTAATGCCGACTTTTGTCGATAAATATCTCTCGTAGTCTCAATCATTGGTGACGTGAAAGCCTCCTCCTCCTACATTGGGAGACATAAATTAACATACCTCCTGAGACAATTCAATAAAGCTGACTTACCAAAGCACGGACTTTCCTCTGATTCAATTCAAGTACCCGTGTCCATTTGAAAGTATCTTTGAGGTATCGGTGTAAAAAGTGAAAGATATCCTCACTATCTTCTGGGTCAATATCTTCTGGCTTCCGTGACCGTGCCCGGCTATTAATATCATCACAGAATTGACTCATTCTCCATTGAGTCTGACCCTTGCGAGGAATATGTTTAGACCGCTTTGGTTGAGTATAAAATATTGCCGTCTTTTTGCCTGTCTCGAGATCTCTTCGAATCCAGATTACAGCTCGGCATATATCAAACCCTCGATCACTATAGAACAGTATTAGCAAGCCTGCATGGGAGATAAAATCGGAGATACCAACGATTCTTTGGGTTCCGAGCCGAATGGATCCCACTTCCACGATAATATGTGATGTCGTCTATGATTCTCAAGCTCTGGGAATGTTTGTGTGTAGTAATTTCTTTCAGTGCCCAACGGCACCTGTCGAAGGAAGTCAAAGCACAATGAGAAGACTATTACACAAAGTTCAGCCATGCCAAAAACCCAAGCTTGTAAGGGCCAATTATACCATTCGCTGACGGGGCATGAAGGTTCGCAGAGAAGCCATCCACAAAGAGCATGTCGTAGAGGCACTGTATTTTGATATCGTAATGTACCAACAACGCTTTGAGAATATCCAGAGTCAATCCAGCAAGAGAACTATAACGGATATTAGGTCTAGAAAATAAAAGTTCCCATAGAGTGGCCTTACATTAGTGTAAAATGATCATCTTTCGTCACCTGCATACTGCCCCAGGCATGTCAGTGAGAAATCCGTTGACCGACGATGACTGGAACCTGAAGGTGACCCATACCGACCCTGCCAACCATTTCCAAAATGCAATTCCGTTCCAACCTCTAAACTGAGGATCTGCGTTATCGTTAACATCTGCCCCCTTAAAATGTTCTTCAATCATCAAAAGTTTACATTGATTCAGCTGTGGTGAAACCCACGCCTCGGCAATAACCTCGCATGGATAGGCTGCGTTTGCTTTTAACCAAATCTCTCGTTCTTGGTCCATCTTCCCAAGGACTTTAAATAAAACCGTAGGAAATTGCCGTGGCCGTTTGTTGAGAAACCAATCCTCTACGGCTTCCTTATCTACATGGCACTTAGATACCCCTTTCTTGAGTTCTCTCCTCTACCACTACTCACAGTGAGAATTTTCCAACTCGTTTGATTCATTTTCCGAATCAACCCAAGGGACAAGTGTTCCATCTTCTAATTCATACCCGGAAGCATTTCGCTTCTTCCTCCTCCCAGGTTTTTGTCGACCGCGCGTGGTTTCGGCACCGCTATTAGCTCGCGAAGACAAAGCCACCGTAGAAGCTGGAGACGGTGAACGAGACGGCAGAGCAGACGTGGGGAGCTCCATCGATTCGGCCGTGAGATAAAAATGCTGAGTAGGGTGATTTCCTTCCATGATGAACTCAGTCGCGTGAGATGTTTGTTTGTTTGGGTAATTTTGGATGAAAGAACTGCCTGGTAGGGGTATTTGTACAGTACAGTACAATTCTTTCTTTGAGCTTAAGTTGGATTAGTTGACGCTGAAAACCGATTGTAGGGGGACAGGGATTAGATTATCCCCATGAGAGAGAGGCTCATCGTCTGCACTCTTGGATGCAAAGAATACAAAGTTAAGTTTCACGCCTCTTTTGCACTAAAACTAAAGCACTGTACCGCTGGGTACAAGCGGTATCATGGCCCACGGCAGCCAGGAATAATAATAATGTCGAAATCTTAGTATCATCTCTACTCATAAGTTTCATCCATCGATATTTTACCGCGGTGCTTATCATACAATAGAAGTCTTTGCCTTGCATGTGTGCCATCATCCCAATTCTGTTGTGCTAAAGTCTGACTAACTAACTTGCATTTTACAAGTACGATCCTCGCATAATTACCCTTATTAACCGAATCAATGAGCGAGCCTTGGCTCACCTACTGGTATGATATGATACCGGTACAGTATTTGACCCAAACCATTCCTCCCCCCCAGAGAAAGCACGAAGGGACATCCCCGCGTCAGCGCCTCCATTTTGTCACCTACTTCAGCCGAGACAGTAGACGTCGTCATTGAAGACAATGTTTTGCATCTCTACACCTGGCCAATGGCAGAATATGTGTATTGCAGCCGAGGATTCAGATTCTTGATTATTCATCCGATCCGTTCCAAAAGCGCCAAATGCCAATGCATTTAACGAGGGGATAGAATGAGGAAGCTGCTCAAGTTATTGATTATCTTTGCACAATGTAGAGAAGGCTTCTAGAGTAATGATCGCAAAAGCAGGATCCTGCTTAGAGCGCGGGAATACCCACTACCGGTAGAAGATTTATAGCTGTGCTATGAAAATTCTTAAGAAATGCTGCCTCACTTTTAGTTACCTTTTTTACACATGAACCAGTCACTCGATGGAAAATCGGCAACAAATGTGAATATTTCATGATGACTTTCTCGAAGCAGAAATCATAAGTAGTAGGTTTAGTACTTTAACTTAGGTAGCTGAATGGAAGCCCATAATCGATATCACAAACGGTATCTTCTATTAGGCGAAGTACTTGCGAAATAACAATAAGAGGAAGCAGGAAATATTGCATGCTTCCTCAAAAAAGTTGCCTTCAATTTCATAATCATGGGTGAAGATTATCTGTTACCTAGAGAATGGGAGAGTGTGACGAAGGAGGCGGTAAACAGAACTTACTGAGCAAGAGTTACAGATATCGCATGAAATCCATCAAGCAGCCCATCGGATATTCTGAAATGGGCCACAGCCTTCTGGACATAGATAAGTCTTGTTTATGACCCGTTCGGAAACTATCCAGTGTTATAAGAGCAAAACTGACCAGGATAAAGGACCCAAGAGTGTTGGAAGAAACTCCCACGCCTGGGAAAGGTTTAGATAGGGAACATCAACTTTAAAAAAAAAAAAAAAGAAAAAAAAGAAAAAGAAATGCGAGAAATCTCTTATGCCAGATAGTGTTAGTAGTTGCCTGAATGGTTCAAAATATAATAACGTCAAAGATCTATTCCACTGGTTATTTCATTTTTGTCCCCTTTGAGCACTTTTTTGGCCAAGTTTATTATTATCTTTAGACTTGAGCTTAATTTTCCCAACTCTCTTAATTCCCACGCGTTCCATTTAACCCTTATCAAGGGAGGTACCATGAAGCTAAAGTAAAAGTGACTTGGGCAACGGAATGATGCTATTGATGGTTTAAAAGGTGAGGCCCTTTCTTCTTTCACGAGCAACTACACGATTGCATTGTTTTCACTCAACCAAACAATGCTCTCCTTCCTTCTACTTCTTCCCCGAGCCAGATTCCAACAAGGCAAGATGGAAATTGGAACGGCGAGTGATATTACGTGAACAACTCCATCGATTTTAATGACGATAGGAGAAGAGTATCAATTTGAAGAATAATGCCGACAATCAGAACTCTATTTTTCCCATATGGAGACAATAGGGTCCTTTTAGTTTTCCTTACTATCTAATTCCCAGGAGCTAAACTCATGCTAATAAATTCATTTCTACAGGGTAAACGTAAGTCCTGCTCTAAGAAGCTCTGATGGGAAAAAGAGTTACGCAGGCGTTTTTTAAAAACATCCACGTCACATCAAATCAAGTCCACGAATACCCATGCCTCCCAGGAATTATGTATGATACTTGAACCTCCCACTCCCCCTCTTCCCACCCTCTCTCCACCTCCTATCCACATCCATCCTCACAGCTCGCTCATAGTAAAAACTATCTTTCACCCTTTTTATCTATAACAACACCCAAAAAACGATATATATCCCCTCTTTGTTTGATATCGATCCCCAATATCTTTTCTACACAGATGCCCCTGATTCAAAGCAAATTCCAAGATTCATCAGCATCTCAAACCACGTCTACCAAGTCTTCAGCCAAATCTCCAGCTAAAAAGATGATGTTTCACTGGCCCACCTTCTTCATCATCATTTACGGGCTCCTCTTCTGTCTGGTCGTTTGTGGTCAATTCACCTCCTGCAAAGGAACCACCGCACAGGACTCTCCAGCTTGTACTGCAAGTTTGGGGTATATCACCGGGGACCTTCTTCTCTCAGAGAAGACCATCGGTTACCTTCCATACAAGCCTACCGAGAACGAATCCTTTGATGGTAGTGCGAAGCGTCACTTAAGCAGGGGACTTGACTATCAAAGAGGTGCCAAGGCCATGCAGGAGAGTGGTGACTTAAAACCTATGTGTGCAGCTGGGAAGAAAGCTTGCTCAGATCTTGGTCATCCGGTGAGTTTTTTTTTTCTGATCACTGCTTTAGGGAGGCTCAGATTCTTCTTACCAACATATGGTCGAACTAATGAATTTATAGGAAATATGCTGCGAAGAGTCTCATTCCTGTCTTCCTACCAATAACACTCTAACTGGCACCTACTGCTGCGGCTCCCCAGATCCGGTCAACCAACCTTGCAATGACGAAAAACTTTCATGCGAAGATGGTTGGTACGAATGCCCAGCATCGGCCAACGGAGGTTGTTGCAAGTACGGACAACGATGCCATCTCCTTCAATGTCTCGAAGGTGGCGGACCAGCTCGTCCAACAGCCAGTCTTTCACAAGTGACGCCTGCTCCCTCTGATCCAGACTTAGATGGTGACGGTGTTCGGGGGACTCAAGATAACACATCCGCCATGAGAACAACAATTCCATACAGTGCATCCCAGCCCAGCATAACTCCCGGCCCGAAAAATGGGATAACAAACGGTACGGACGATGACCTTTATAGAATCACTGGAGTTCTCTCCTCAACTGCACCACCTACACCGTTTACACCCAGGCCTACCTTCAACCCCGGGCCCCCTTCCCTAACCAAGCCTCTATCAAATATACCTACCACCAATGGCCGGAGTGGGGGAATGCAAAACTCCTTTCAATTCCATGGATGGATCATAGCCGTTATAATGGGGTGGATTGCCATTGTTGCAGGAGGCTCTTAAAAAAAAAAAAATCCGAATTATTTACTTTTATTCACGGAGCAGGCAATATTTTTTTTGAAACACCACTCACAAAGTGATTGGTTGGGATTCTCAGTCTTTTTGTATTAATAAAGAAGTTCTCTCGCATCACATACGAGAGTTTTGTTTTTGTTTTCATGTTAATTAGTGGCGGAGGCCAGTGGAGGGACGTCGGAGATGTGCATTTTTCGCCTTGATGGGTAAATGCCCCTCAAAACTATTCAACAGTGTTTCTGGCCTACTTCTTTTAGTATATGAGGTTTTAGGGTTATCAGAAAATACACTCGTGGATTTGGATATGCGTATCAAACTTAAGACCAAGCCAAGTAGGAAGAGGCAGTTATCAAATCTCGTGAACGTTAGCCCTCGTTGCCGACAGATCCATCGAAAAAAAGTAAAATCGAATTGATATCCGCAAAGAGCCAAAGAAATTCCATGAGTGGTTAATGAGTTAACGGCGCTTATCGAAAATCATAGGGGTTTCACATTGTTTTTTTAAAGTGATAAAGGAGTCCACCCTGGAATACATCAGGAAATTTGGCATGCGAGTGAGATTCTCTGAAGATCACAAAGATATCTATCTAGATACCAAAGCTAGATTAAGCACCGTTATTTCTTTGGTTATTTTGAGCTAAAAGCACACAAAGGGCCTCCAAATATTTTGGGAAGCCCTACAGATCAATAATAATACCCTAACTCCTTGTTAGGAAGTATCGTGAACATTGTAAGTAGATATGCCCTTCCCCACGCAACCCACACCACGCTTCATTGACCTCCCTAACCTTCAAATTTCCTTCTCCAAACCACCATCTCGCACACACCACACTACTTAAGGGAAAAAACCCCTCTTTTTTCGCTCTCAGCAATTTCCAAAAGAAAAAAAAAATCTCTACTCAAAAAAACCGGTACTCGAAACAAAATTGCAAACATGGTCTACCTTCCCCGCTTCTTCAACCTAAGTATTCCCGTCAACAAATCCCACCCGACCCTCCCTCCAGAGGTCGAGATCCGCCAAACCGTCACAAAGGGCTACTCTCTCTTCGCCACCTCCGGCATCCCGGCCGGCACCCTTCTCTTCGCCGAATCTCCGCTGATCACGATTAAGCACGACGACACTGACCTCCAACTCCTCATCCAACAATCACTCGCGGCCGTCGAGCCTCACAGGATCCGCAGCTTCTACAACTTGCATAACGCGCACCACCGCTGGACTCGCTCATCTTCCCGGACCGGCGGCGCCGCCGCTCAAGCTCATGGTATGACCATCGAGGCGGGCATCTGGTTGACCAATTGCTTCCTCATTTCCACCTCCACGAGCGCCATCTTCGATGCCATGTCCCGGATCAACCACTCTTGTATTCCGAACGTCGAGATGGAGTGGTGCGAGGAGCGGGGGCTCATGGGGGTATTTGCCAAGAGGGACTTGATCGCTGGGGATGAGGTTTGCAGGAGTTACTTTGAGGAGGAGGTTGGGCATAGGCTTGTTGATGTGCGTAGGGAGTACTTAAAGGGTGGGTGGGCTTTTGAGTGTGGGTGTAAGAGGTGTGTTAATGAAGCGGCCTACTGGACTGCGAAGAATCGGGTTGCTGTAGTTGGCGAGAATGGGATTGGGGTTGGGGTTGGGGTTGGTGTTTGTGCTGGGCTTGACGGAAGGGGTAGGAGCGTCAAGATTGGTGCTTGAGTTTGGCTGGAGGGGGGGGAGGAAGGTAGTTTGCTGAATTTTGCCTACACCTACTTGAGGGAGGGGATTGATGCAAACACCGTAGGGGGTCTCGGAATAATTGCTTTCCTGTTTTAGGCTCTATGCGACTAATGTTAGTAAACAATTAAATAACAAACGATTAAAAACAAGTAACATCTACTTCAGTACCCTACTCTCTCCCACTCAAGTAAACCCCTAAACTCCATAAATTTATAGTGTATGGTATACCATCACGGCGTCCCCCACCACGAATCTCAGTGCAGTGTGGTCCAGACAAGCAATTCGTAATCACCAGACTAGACTACCATACAAACCGTAAACAGTTCGCGCGATGCTTACCACACCACACCATACAACAAATTCCCCACCCATTATAATAGCCTCAACCCTCCAGACATAGTTTTGGTAAAGAATGACTTCAGTCATGGTGAAGCCTATTCGGTACGATAGAGCACTCGAAGGTACCAACGACAGTAACGACAACACCCCAGCTATCCATACACAAGTATTCCAGACTCACCATCAATCACCGCCGACAGGCATTCAAGTTTCCCGGATAAGTCAGTCACCCACAACAACGAAACAACGAACAACCCAACCGGGGGGGGAAACAATCAAGAAGAATAAGACGAGGAAAAGGGAAAACACCCCATCCAAACTAAGCAGAAACAAAGTCCTCGTATCAACAAACAAACCCCGCCAACATACCCTGACACCGCACTCCACTCGAATACAAAGAGAACTGCACTGAGGGGGGGGGGGGGCTTGTAGCCCCCCCTCTCCTACGAGTAGTAGTAGTAAAGCAAGCCGCCGTGTCAACATCCGCTAATTAGTTTTAGGCACACAGAATTTTGATTATTATTAGATTTGATATAGCCCAAGTTAGCCGGGAAGCGGGATTTCTACATTCTAGTTGGAATTCTCTGGTATCCGGGTAAAATACTCGTAGGGTAGTCTCTCTCGAACGCTCCATCTTCACACTCTACTTTTCTCCCTTTGGATAGGGCTGAAGACACGAACTAACCCTCCTCTATGCTCCCATTCCACCCCAGCTCCTCAGGACATGACATCACACGAGTGACCCCCCATGACCCGCGCTTAACTCGCAGCTAACCTGCCAACTAACTGATCCGCAACCAGTCGCGGGTGTGGGAACTGGGGAAAACTGAGGCATGATAGGAAGTTAAAGATCGCCGGCGGGTAGGGATGGGATGCGGAAGATATGATGTGAAGGAATGATATTCTGGATGGGGAGTGGCCGGGTGTGTGGGCACTGTGGAGTAGGGGGTTTGGAAAAGGGGGGGGGGGTATACGGTGAGGATGGTATTTGTATGGATATGGGGGGTTTGTGAGTGGGGAAGGGATTTATTTAGCGATTTTTTTTTCTCTTTTGACTGTTTGCAGTTGTTGATGATTGTGTTACGCTAGCCGTGTACGTGGTATCGAGCAGCGGGAGGGTTTATGAAATGGTGGTGGATGATGGGTACCGTATGATACATGGTGAGCATGAAGATAATTACAAAGGAAAATGAAAGGAAACAACTGTCAACCAAAAAAAAAAAAAAGGCAATATATAAAAGAAATGAAAGAAAGGGGGGGGGGATAGTAAGATCAAAAGCCCAAAAATCCATCCAAAGAAAACAATCGCCAAAACGCCCTACTCCAGTTTTCTCTATTCACAACCCAATCCAACTCAACCAATCGCCCCGCTCATCTGGCCCTTAAATCCCCCTCTCATGCCCCTTCTCCACATACCTCCCCTCCCCGTCCAATGATCCATCTCTCCCTGTTATCGCCGGTGACCCTGTATCATCCAATATAGCCCGCCCCGCCCGCTCCCGATCCTCTTGATCCTCCCGGTCCTGCCAGACCTTTCGTCGCCAGATGAACATTGCCAGGAGAATTATGATGAGTGCGAACCCCCCAAGAGCTATTCCTGCGATCACGCCCGGAGACTTGAGTTTTCTGTGGGATTATAAGTAAGATAAGTATAGGAGGAGTAGGTGGTGGTGGAGAGTGTACACTGTTGCTCGGCCAGTAGGAGCAGCACCTCCACCAACGTTGAATCGTACTTTTCTTGGGAGAGCGGAGGCGGGGGTGATGAGTGATTGGAGGAGGAGAAAGAGGAGTAGAGTTTGTAATGAGGATGATGATGATGATGGCATGTTTGTGAGTGTTTGTATGTATGTATGTAGGGTGAAGATGTCTCTTGTCTAAAATCTTATTATTGAAAGACTGATAGGAGTGAATGCCAGTTTTGTTCGTTCGTTGCAAAGAGAGAGACTCGAGGGATATGTCATGATGAGGTACCAAAAAAATCACCCGGCCGGGGAAAACAAGCACTGCTATATGAGCCCGGAGCTTTGGGCTGTGTCGTAGCACGTTGGATACCGTATCATTATCTCTAGCTATCCATGCATCCCTTGCATTTCTCGGATGGCCTCCGTCAACACCGTACCGTATCACACAGGGGCAACTAAAAAAATGAAATAAAGGTTCATGTGAGCCTCACTTACTTGGTGTGATTAGGGCCAGAACGGGTTCAGGAAACCAGGATTGGAATGAAATCGGAAGTTTAACATGTTAGCATGAGCACGGTAGATCGCACACTTTTTAGCAAGGCAGTATGCGTTGCATAGGTTAGGTGAAATACACCTCTTCAAGTTATCTTACCCCGCCTGGCTTTTTTTTATTTTTTTCTAGCACCGGTAGGTAAGGGTCGGTTGATCTCCTTCATACTGACGGTAGTGAATCGCACTTGCAATAACCTTCTTCGGGCACACTCGGGTATCTCTGTAAAAAGCGGAAAACTATGTCGATCCCATACAAATCTCTACGGAGACAAGGGTTATGTTTTCCAATTTTTATGGACACACCCGAGCAAAATGATGGAGAGTCAAACCGTTGGTGTAGGTTAAGGTTTGGTTGCTTGGTTGTGTGGCTTGGGGGTGGAGTTTATGGAATACCAACATTGCTTGGCTTCTGAAAGCCCATCCATCCTGGTTAGGGAACTGGATATACGATAGCTTGTGTTGGAAGAAGGTTTAGGAGAGCTCTTAGACACCCTATTCACATCTGACTGTGTTGTTGTTATCGATATGCGATATTCATTGTTGCCGGTTGTGTTCATAATGCCTTCGAATAATCCAGCCGCATGAAACGTTCCACGAGATGATCAATGAGGCTTTCCCCCATTACCGCAGCCACGAAACGACGGTATTAATGATTGGTGATGCTCCGTCTTCATTTTTCAGCGCCGTCGAGCCAGGGGACATTAGAAAAATAATCAGGCATAGTCTCATTAGTCTGACCATGAAACCTGATGACACAAATCCTTATTAGCGGGGCCCAAGGAAAGGAATGCACATTTCTAACTCCACCGTACTCCTCTCTGGGATACGGTTTTTAGTGTTACGCGAGTGATGCAACGTGAGGAAATACATCACAAGCCTGAATTTACCCGCGAAACGGGATACGGGAGTGGCTGAGAGCACCCTGTTCTATGATGCCCGGAATACGAACATGGGATAGAATACCTGGCTTAGGCCATTCTGCGGGAAAGGTTCATCGTTTAACTTAGCTAATATGTACTGTACAATTCTCGAGTATCCATTAGTCATTACTTCTATCAGGAAAGTGTGGGTATTGTAGTACCGTCAGGCAGTAGGTTGCAAAAATTCACCTAGTGTAACACAGCCCTACGATTGCAACCCCGCATACGAACTCCATTCCACGATACCATGGGATCAAGCGATTGGAAAGCGACGTGAAACAACAAGAAATGAGAGGGTTCGCATAATCGAACTACGTACAGCTGGTATGAGTTTTCGCCGAATCTGGGCAGAAACAGGCATCTCCTGCACCCAAGTTGCCGAAATCTATCGACGTTGGACATTGGCCATCCTGCTCACCTAGCCTCAATCCGATCGAGAATGTTTGGACTATATTCAAAGTCAACTATAGAAAGGCAGTCTGGAGGAGGTAAAGAATCCCGCATAGTGAGGAAGAGTTAATTGAATTAGCACAGGAGGTATGGGAAGCATTGCCATGGGAGAGAATTTATAGTATTATTGATAGTATGCCGATGCGTATTATTAACTGTCTTAAGCAAGGAGGTGGTCCTACTCACTGGTAGTAAACTATTGTTTCTCCTGTATCTAAATATGGCTTATATTACTTAAATTCTTGATGTGTTCTGCTGTATCACGATTGAATGGTTGATAGGGATGGCTGCGATACCTTGCCGGGTCCAAGTACTGTGCAATGTGAGAATCCATGCGCGTCAAATGCCTTTTCCACACCAGGCCTATTTTAAATAAACTTTGAGGAATGAATGGTTTTGTGCATATATTGAGGACGTACTCCTCTCGTCTCCATCGTCCTAGATATTCGTATGAAGAGTGTTAGACTGGAGGTCGTAGCCAAGCCCAGGACCTTGTTGCCTTGTGGGTTAGAGAGCACGGCGTCAATCGGAATAGAGTTAAGTTGGTCATGATGGTTATTCGGTAACTCTGATGCCCTCAAAGCTAAGAAGCTGACAGGCCGTGGTGTATGACCGTGTATCTAAAGGACGATGGAAGTCACCAGAAATACCCCGAGGCGGCAATTCCTTCAGCAACGAAAAAGTAATACGAGCTCATGTTTCCTCATTTTTCTTTTTCTGGTCCTTAACATGCTCCTGTGAATACGAGCAAAATCGATCAGCAACTAGCTTATACTTCATCAGGAATAACTCTTTGGGGGCACTAATTCCCTCACTATGAGTTGCACCACGGGCTAGTGCAAATAGAAAGACTCAGCCTGTGATAGGCGATGCTCAATGGTCTCACAGGCCCACTCGCTAGAACCAGTATTTCCAATTCCCACAACATTTATGCGAGATAACCTGGCTCAGAACCCCCCTAATTTTTTTTTCTCTCTTCCAATATCATAGCCCCCGAATGTGAGCGTAACTTAAGCGATGTGTCCCCTCAAAACATGAGAAAGCTAATATATTATACCTGTCTCCAAGCTCCAAGGGGAATCACGGTATGTGATAAGATCATCAAATTCCTTCACTACAAAGTGAGGAATGACCTCTTAAGAAAGAAACTGAAAAAGAGGAGAAACTGAAGGAATAAGGAAAACAGAGAAAACAACTCCGTGTCTCGGTAGCTCAGTAGGTACAGTAAATATTCTTTGCGAGGGGTTTGACTACGCAACTCTGGTGCAAATATTGATTAGTAAAAGTTGTATACCAAAAAGAAAAAGGCCCTCAACAGCACCACTGCAAACACCAACAAAGGTAACAAAGATGTTTCATTGCCAACCATTCGAGATGCTTTAAAAATTGCATGTCTCCAGTACGAGTTTTCTTCACAAAGAAAGCCATACAAAACTATACCTACAGAAATTAAACAGGCGAGGTTCTAATCCCAACTAATTGAGTGGAGTCTGGTACACAACTAAGTGCAGTTGATCGAAGAGTTATAACCTATATATAACCTCTAGGAAACTGTTAAAGCTGACACAATAGATATCTGCTATAGGATCAATTCTTTACGGTGGGATTGAATTACTTCAGAGGTGTGAAACTTGAGAGGTCATCACTCGAGTCTTGTTGATTAGTGATAGTACTTTATTCTTATAGGCTGACTTAACAGAAAACAAAATGTTGATTCTACTTGCGAGCAAATTAAGTTTTGGTGCTCATCAACGAAAAATCACACCAAAATCCAAGGCCCGTTGCACCATAACTTGGTTTTCGCGCAAGTGTGGTGGCCCCTATAAAGTCCGTTTAGACCGATAAGTTAGGACGAAAACCTTTTGTTCAATAAAACTACCATACATAGAAGAATCAGTACCCTACTCTGCTTTCACAACGCAAAACAAACCCCTTGCTCGCCTCAACACTTTGCACTTCCTGGCCCTTCAGTGTACCTATCACCCACAGGAATAACATCTGTGAGCCCCTTTATAAAGTTTCTACACCAATATTGACCTCCGACAGGTTTCGCCAGAATATCACCAAACTCCTTCAGTACACTCTCGTCAAGTGAACCCACAGAGATCTCAATTTCGCTTGGATTTCCCTCACGTCTCCACGTCAAGAATGTCCCACACTTATCGCAGAAGCCTCTAAAACATCCGGGGGTGGCAGCGTATTCGCGGAATGTCGGTGCCGGCGATGACCAAGTGACAGCTTTGGGCTCGACGGTGAAAAAGTGGACCATCAATGACCCTGTGTTCTTGCGGCACTGAGTGCAATGGCAAATGTGCGACTTAAACAAAGAAGTTAGTCTTATCAAGGAGACTTTGAGAAATCCTGAAGCTTACAACTGGAGGCCATTCTGACTCTGGGCCAGTTGGGAAGGCGACCTTATAGCGAATAGCTTCACAAAGGCAGCCGCCGGTGATAGGTGCATGGGATTCTTCCGACATTGTTCTGATTTTGCTCCAAGTTCTAGAGATTTTTACAATCTAAAGAACGGTTTGGCTTCTTTTATGGAGTTGGGGCGGTCATTGAGTTTACGACTTTAGTGACTCATTCTCCAAAATCATGGATTACCATGCATTAATCTTGCATTCGGGTTAATCATTACTGTACAACGGCTAGTTGCTCCCGAATACGAGATTTCACCTCGCACAAAGGCTCTCGCTACGTAGCGGTACTGTAATGGGTCAAGATTTGCATAAAGGAATAAAAATTAACTTCATTTGAGGCGGGGAACCGCATTAAGATAGAGTTATTCCCTAAAATACTATCGGCACGATAGGTGCACTAAACGGAATATTTACTGATTACCGTATTAACCGCCGTACCGGACAAGCAACGCCGATACCAGCTTGATCAGTGGTAGAGTCCGCTATTTTACAACAGCCGCGTTGAACAATAGCGCACTTCCCGTCGGCGTCTATCCAAACAGCCGACCTTCCCACAACCGACCCGGGCGGCATAAAGACTACGATATGGTCCCTGATAACCATCCTGAGAGAGATTCCAGAGAAGAGCATTAGGAACCCGAATCAGCTTCTCAGGCGCGATAACACCATGATTTTGAATCCAGAAGTTCCCCTTATTTGGTGTTGACTGCGGCTAGTTTAGGCGCGGTTTTATCCGCTTTCTGCGCCTTGTTCAGTTAATCGAGTCATACCCGATCACTCAGAGCTGGTCAACTAAGAGTAAAGCTTCGACAGCAGGACCCCTAGGTAGCTCCGAGGATGCGATAGAGAAAACTTGGGCTCACAAAACGATGAAATTTATCTATTTTCATCCAAGGGCCTCAGCCTTGAGAAAGTAGAATATTGCTTTGACACGGTGGTCCTCCTTCTGTTGCGGATAGCCACAGACAAGTTTTTTTTTGTACCGTGGCATCTCTAGAACATCTGCCTACCTTCCCGATGCCTGTAGCCACACAGAATTATCATTGAGATCAAATTGTTTTGAATTTCAAGCCATGTTAATAACAGCGCCCATAGCAGTATTTTTTCCCATAGCAACTCAGAGCGCATGCTAGTCCCCTGCTATAGTATAGTGGTCCGAAAGTACAGAACATTACCTCAAGCAAAAGTTATTCATATCTCCACCTTTTAGAGATTTTGAGCGTGGCATAAGAAGTCACCCTTGAAGAGCCATCTCAGGGAAATTTATTCTAAACCTGTTACTGAATTCGGGTGCTTTGAAGTCAGCATCATCCCTACCCTGCATTTTTCGTTCCCACTCCCGGCCACCGGTGTCGGAGGAATCACAGCCCTGAGTGCGGCTAAATCCTCAAAGTAAGACGAATGGTGGAAAACAGGATACCTATTCCTCCCTCAAGATGCTGACAAACAGGAAACCGGCGAGAGGGGGTTACCTTGGGTACCGTATACCGTGCCATGATAAAGTACAAAGTTGGAGACTAGAACATGCAGCAGGGGTTAGAAAGCCTTATTTTAAGGCTTTCTTACAGATTTTTAGTTCTTCCGCTCCCGAGCGAGCATGTTAGGTCCCAATGGTAAGTGTGATGAGCCAGTAATCCTTCGATACTGGTATGTTTGGGAGCGATTGTACTACTTGTACTTCAATTCACGGCGGTCTACTTGTACAGTACAGTAGGGTTTCGGATTTTGTTTTCCTTGGAAAGATGGTGGATTAATAATGCCAAATCTACAGCAACGTGCTAGTAAGGTAGTCTGCAGGGTAGGTCTCGGAGCTTCCAGAAGGTTAACCCCAGCGCCGAAGGGGGTGGAGATCTTGGTGGGGTCTTAGGCTTGCGGGGTATTTATAAGCCCCTGATATCATACTTGGTCTCGGTGACTTAATTAGCAGGACAAAGTATGGAGGGATGGAAGATATCCGGTGGGGTATGTATGCGAGAAGGCATATATAAGAAGGGGCATCTTGCAATTGAACGGGATAATCAATCAACTACTACTATCATACAGCTGCTACTATCGAATATCTACTTTCAAAAGAAAATTTTGAAAAAAAAAACTATCACTAACTTACCTACCTACTAAAAACCAACCACTTCACAATGCCCCAGACAATGAAAACCGTCCTAGTAACCAAGACCGAAATCAAGGAAGCCCCAATCCCGTACATATCCAATTCCCCTCCCTCCTCTCTCTCCCGCCATAACTTTACTCTAACAACCACACAGCCAAACTCGGCCCCAACAAAGTCCTAATCCGCGTCATTGCGACAGCCAGTAACCCCAAAGACCGTTCCCCATTCATTCATTCCCACCTTCACAACCCCAACTAACAAAACCCAGTTCGCCTCCTCAACCCCCCTAAACACCGGCGGCGACATACACCCCAGGAGCCAGCACAACCTTCCGAGCAGGAGACCGCGTCGCCGCATTCCACGCAATGACTACACAAAACTGCAGTTATGCCGAATACGCAATCGCCCCAGCACACACAACGTCCCGTATCCCAGAGAGAGTGTGTGATTCGAAGAATCTGCTACGATTCCACTGGCATTATACCAAACTCCGAGAATCCAATCGCTGTAGGTCCCCGCCGCGTCAGCAGGGGGGGGGGGAAAGGGGATTGGCATTGCTGGCTGAGGGAGGGGGGGGGAAGGCTTCTGCTAGGAAGTTTGCTTATAGGGTTGCGGAGAAGTAAGGGTGAGTCGGTGTTTGTGGTATAAAAGTGTCTGAAGGGAATACCGGTAAGTTAATCTAGCTAATGATGGATCTATCATACATTTCTCCTTGTAAAAAAAAAAAAAATACAAGCTATGCTATGATATGATACACAAGTAACCAATACTACCATACCATCATATATTACAAACCCAGACCCATCGCTCTCCCCCCGTGAAACACACCTTATCCCAACGACCGTAACACAACCCGACATCCGATCCGACTGCAACCACCCACACCCACAACCCACAACCATAACTTAGCCTTACCAAGCATCATCCAGTAAAATACGGTTATCGGTAATCCAACCGTACATAACTCGGAATAAATTGATAAATTACTGTATGCTATGCTACGAACGGCGAAACCGGAGAAATGTTTCGGTCAAGTACCGAGATGGGATGTGCGGAAGGGAGAGGGAAAGGGAGAGGCTGGATTTTGAACTGGGCGGTTGGCTGGCGGTTGGCTGGCGTGGGTTGGAGTCGGCTTGGGCCTTTACTTTGGGTGCGAGTATTATGGGATGGGATGGATGGGATCCTGGCGGTTTTTTCACAATTTAGTTGGTTGGCTCGACTTGTTTGCTTGTCTGCCTGTACTTGTAGAAGCACCGGCACAGACTTATGTATTAACGGGTAGATGTGCTAATGGTACAGAGTATGATACGACAAAGTAAGGAAATATGATACGGTATATTACTTGTAGGTTTCGTAAAATAGACTCGACTATTGTTTGTCCATCGTTAGTTGGTTTTGTTTATTATCGGGAGAAATCATGTGATTGGTAGAGGAACAGAGTAGAGTAAGCTTGCCTTGGGTTCTGTCCGCCAGTGACTTCCCTCCCTCCTTTCCCTCCCTCACTCTTTTCCCCTCATTCATGTGACAAATATGCCAAAAGATAAAAATAAAATAAAACCCGTTTATATCATACAATCCAATCAATCACAATTCTTCCTTCCTCTCTCTCTCACATGTATACCGCTTCATGCCCGTTGCCAGACTTCCGTTCGTTTCCGTTTCGTCTGTCTGTCAAGCCTCACTCATGTTCCCGCTGCCCATTGGTGATTCCTTCGGTCGGTGCATGAGTCGGGAGTAGTAGTGGAATAGGGTGAGGATGAAGATGAGAAAGATTGAGCCACCGATGGTCAGACCGACGATGATTCCGTTTACCTGTGCTTGTGATGGTTCGCCCATGTTGCTTTGTTTTGTGGTGTAGTGTAGTGTAGGGTTTGGTTTGGTTTGGTTTGTGTTTGAGGGTATGAATGAACACAAGGTTTGTTTTATAGTATAGTATCAGGAGGGGAGGATGAGGAGGATGAGGGTAAAAAAAAAAACCACGAGTCGTCTGTCCGTAAATCGTAAAATTCGTTGAAATGGAAGAATGGCCTTCGTCAAACCTGTTTGATGATGAGTGAAGAATGAGAAAGGGGAAACTCTCCCTGGATAACAAGGCTCCCTTTTATATAAACTTGAGTTATCTCCCCTCACCCTGACGCGGTTCACGACATCAAGCTTTTCCCGATTGTGCTGGTCTTTTGGCCTCAAAGTTTTAACTTCCAAGGCGGTAGACGACTGTTGCCTGCCTCTCCCTCTCCAACCTTCCTAGCCATGAATGAACAAGCACTATTAACAAGGGGGGGTGGAGGATTTGAGCATCGACCTTGGATTCCCGCCGCACGGGCGTCACGGGTAGGCAGGCAGGATATGGCATTTTGTCTCTTTCTTTCTATCTTTTTTTTTTTTTTTTTTCTTCCCCTCTTTTCCCTTTCTTGCACCAGTGCGAGATGGTATTGGTTGAAGGAAAATTGACTATGCTTCTTTCTATCCTTCTTTGTCAAGTCTGGACTGTGGCCTGCCGAATGATACGTTACCTTGCCGGTGCACACAATGCATAAATATGCCCACAGCATGGGTATTCCAAATTCGATGGTGGACCTCATCTCTCTCTCTCACTCTCACTCGCCAGGCAACGACGTGGGAAAGGGGTTGAAAGAAAAAACCTCAATTATGGGCTGACCATACATGTCTTCAGAATCACGATACGCGTGATGAAGCTCACTTCTTCCTAGCCTAAGGCACAATCAGAAGGGGATCGATGGAAGACTACCTTCCATCTCAAGTTCCAAGTTCCCAGTTTCGGGTATGTCAATCAGTCAACATTCTAGTGGCAAAAACAACACAGCATCCACGTCTCGACTGCCACGACAGACAGACAGACGGACGGACAGTTGACAACTCAGCATTGGCGGCGCGGCGAGCCTTTTTCCCTTTCTTCATCGAAGGTCCCGGGTATGCAATGTATCCTTGTCACAGATCGTATGATACTAACCTTATATGGATATCTTCCAGAATGAATTACTCTCAGGATGGCGGGTAAGGTGATGAGTTATGGGGTTTTAGGTTATGGTGGTGAAAGGACTTTGTCCCGTTTCCTGCTTTTTTGTTCCCTTAACCCATGTCTGGAGGTTTGGTTTGATGTGTTGTGCTGTCTGCTGAAATCCATCACGTGTCGAGCAAGCTTGTCTCGGGTGCCTGCTGGACATGACGAAGCACTGGTTTGCGTAGACTACTACCAGCACCATAATCTGCGTTACCCACCCACCACGTCCTCCATTAACGGGATTTATGTTCATCGAAAGCATCTTTATAACATCTTGCACATTGGTCTCTCCCCTCCTCTCCACTCTCCCTCTTCCGTTCGCCTCGCTCTTCGCTTGCTATCGCCCGACCACCAATCAACGATCCACTTGGTCTATTGATGCAGTGAATCACAGAAAGCTTTTGAACAAAGAGGTCGGTATTCCGTTATTGGTATATTTATCCCCAGTTCAGTTCCCGGAACCTCCTGCGTCCTGCACGGTTGCAAAGCGTGGTTGTCGTGGTTTTTGGATGCCATCGGTTTCCCGAACATTGAAGCGCGAGCCGTTCAACAGACTGTGGGTTTTCTCAAGTACCATGCTTGCATGAGGCTAGCGATGAATGTGCAGACTACCGTAAATACTCGTTAAATCCGCTATCTCGCGGGGGCCTCGTATCTCCACGATCAGAGACAAAACACCCAGAGAAGGGATCGTGTTTTCCAGACGAAGTATAGCTTGGGTAAACCGAACTTCCTGGATCTCATTAACTGGTATTCGTAAATTCGTTAACCTACTCAACTAAGCTTACTATGGTTTAGCACAACAATTTCTTCTTCCATCTCTGGTAGTGGATCTAACGAGTTTTTACGGTAATTTCCCGCTCTTTTTTCTTGGCACGGAGCGTGCTGCCGATTTGCTGCCAAACCAACTAAACTTTTCTTGTTGGGGGATTACAATTATCAAAAGTATGGCGTTAACTCTGGGTACAGACAGAACCTGTAGCACAGTAAGCTCGCGTACCAGGTTTTCGGCCAACCCTAGTTTTCGGCCACGACAACAACTACGTTCTGCATTAAATATCGTACAGAAAATACTGTCAATCACCACCATAACATGGATACCCGGGAGAAATCAATCACTCTAGCCTTAACAGCAATTGAGAATGGCACCTCAGGGAGAAAGGCAGTGAAAGAATATGGTGTTCCCCGCACAACACTCCAAAGTCGTCACTTGGGGGGATTGACCACGAGCTCTGGACACCATCATCAACAGCGCCTGTCACCAGATCAAGAAAGATGTTTATGTGACTGGATTGTAGACCAGGAGGGATGTGGATATGCCCCATCACACTCCCAGACAAGAGAATTGGCTACTCTTATCCTCATCAATTCTGGTGACACCAAACCTCTCAGAAAGAAGTGGGTTCCCCACTTCATGAAATGCAACCCACGTATCGCAAGCTTAATTGGCAAGCCAATTGAGTCCACCTGCATTCAGGGTACCCAACCACAGTTTATCGAAGACTTTTACGAGCAGTTTGATACTATTCAGGCTCATCATAATACCCAGCAGAGTGATATCTGGAATATGGACAAGCATGGTATTGCATTAGGTATCTGTACCAACTCTGTGGTATTAGGAGCAAGTGGAAAGTGCCAAACCTACATCTAATCACCTGAAAATTGTGAGTGGGTGTCAGTAATTAAGGCAATTAATGCCTCTAGTCATCATATCCAGCCCTTAGTAATGTTTAAGGGGAAGGATATCCAGACATCATGGTTCACCATCGAGAACATACCAGACTGACTTGTTACCACCACTTCCAAGGGTTGGACCTCCAATGATATTGGATTATGCTGGCTGCAAGAAGTGTTCCTTCCAGAAACTACCCACACTCTCACTGATGGCTGAACTGCACATCGGCTTCTGCTTTTGGATGGTCATCGGAGACATGCTACTGTGGAGTTTATGTGGACTTGCAGATAGAACCAGGTTGATATCTTATATCTCCCAGCCCACTCAAGCCATGTCCTACAACCGCCAGACCTGGGTACATTCTCACCACTCAAGTCATGCTACCACAAAGAAATTGCCGATCTTGCCTACCTTGACAATGCTGCTCCAGTAAAGAAATGCTGATTTGTTGAAGCTTATCAAAAAGCCTGGGCAGAAACCTTTACAACTCGAACTGTATGAGCAGGCTGGTCTGCTGCTGGCCTTTTTCCTTGGAATCCCAATAAAACCCTTAACTCCTCTCAACTTCATAAAGTCACTACTGCACAAATTGCTTGTCCTACTTCCCCACCTCCAATCGTCCATCCACCTACCCCTCAACCCCCCTCTACACCAAAGCGGTCCCGCACCAGCGACTTTGAGACTCTTCTCAGAACTCCCAAACACCCCCAAGACATCCACTATGCTGTTCAGACATTGGGCCCATTGACACGAGATCAATGAACCGTTTTCCAGAAGGTGCAAAAAGCAATTGGGGAAGCTACAGTCCGGGATAGCATCTTACATGCAACTAATGAGCACCTCTGTGTTCAAATCAATGAGTTAGAAAGTAAGAAGAAGAAGTGGAAGGTTATTCTAGATCCAAATACTATTTTTGCAAATGTAGAAAGTATAAAATGGTCATTGGAGGAGGCAGAGAAGGCGCGAGGGGAGGCAAAAGCAGAGAAGGCCAAAATTGCAGAAAAAAAGGCTCAGGTGAAGGCAAAGGAGCCTTCTTTAGAAGAGGCAGCATTAAGAACCTCTAGAAATTTGCAAAAAGCACAAATGGAATCATGTATGTTTCAATGGGAGTTGTAAATCAAATATATTTTTGCATTGAGCGGTCATGCCAAGGTGGCCGAAAACTAGGGTTGGCCGAAAACCTAATACGCGAGCTTAATCTCTTGTCACGGAGCTGGAAGGTGGAACAAAGACTCGCGGAGTATCGGGGTGGACTACCTCGGGCCGAACCGCGCGCGGACCAGGGTTTGCTTTTTTGACGAGTGGAACTGAGGTGCATATTTGCACTTCAGGTCACTTCAATTCCAACTTTTCAACTGACAAGTTTTCTGTCAGATCCTTGGTATGTTCTTAGAAGGGCTTCAACCAAATTTTTGGTCAGGATCCGAGGAATGCTTCGGGTTGATTGCTTACGCTCAGTCCAAACGGACTTTGGGATGACTCCCAGATGACTTAACCAAGGGGCTGTCATACGAGTCCCACCAGTTGAATCTGATAAGGCTAAACTCCTAATGGGAAAAATACTCGGGTATCCGCTCCTGGGTATTATTCTAGAAAAGTTTAAAACTACCGGAATTCGGTACCGATACATGATTGAAAAGTTGGCGTTGAAGTTGGAAAGAGGTGTATTAAGCCCCACTTCGCCTTTTTTTTTCCCTCCCGCTCCCCCCTCCCTCTGCCATGAATAAACTTTTGGGAAAAAGAAAAAAAAGGGCAATTGCTAAGCAACTTTTTTCAAGGAAATACAACATTATGTTATAATTGCTTTTGGATAACCTAACAGAGGATCTCAGGGATATGATGGGTGCAAAAAATGTTATATCTCCGCCATGACTTTTTGTTTTAGGCTTTAACCGTTAACGTTAGGAAGGTGGGTTCGACGGCATTATTAATAAAGGGAAAAAAAGAAAGATTTTCGAATGGATATATAAGCAGGTAGTGTGTCGAACCTAGCCTGAGTGCCGCTTAACCGAGAGCTATCTCTACACATAAATTGATAAACCATTCGCTCCTGTATCATATCTTCAATATACAAAACCTCCATCAGTTGAGCAAATGGCAAACCAGAATCTCGAAAGAACCATTTCCATACGAACACTCCATGGCGAGGACGTTGGGGCAACCGATTACTCGGAGCCTCTGCCGGTCGAAGTCATGCGAATAGAAGGAAATGTTGAACAGAATAAACATGTTATTTATTGGGAACCAGGCGACCCTGACAATCCTCATAATTGGTCAGATGTATGTATTTTCTTGAAACCCCATAGTTTTACCAGTTGTGGAGTTAACGGTGCCAGGTTAAAAAGTGGATTGTCTCTATAATTGGCATAATAACAGTTTCAAACTCAACATTTGCATCATCGCTCCCATCCGGTGCTGTGTCATACATAAAGGAGGATTTGAATATTGCCAGCACAGAACTCACTTCTTTGACCATCTCGATTTTTCTCATTGGCTATGTTGTTGGGCCGATATTCTTCGCGCCAGTTAGTGAATTTTATGGCCGGCGGTGGGTGTCCATTATTGCGTTTTCTTGGTACACTGTCATGAATATTGGTTGCGCCCTTTCACCGAATATTGGTGCACTGCTGGCTTTTCGGTTTTTGACGGGAATTGGAGCGAGTGCGCCATTGAGTGTCACCGGCGGTCAACTGGCGGATCTTTGGGATGACCCTGTTAAGCGGGGGAGATGTATATCACTGTTTTCTCCTATATTATTATAAACTTGACACTGACCCAAGGAAAACATAGTGATGGCTGTATTCTGTGCTTGCACAATGGTAGGACCAACTCTCGCACCTTTCATCAGTGGATACATTTCAGAGACGGCACTAGGTTGGCGGATGGCATTTTGGCTTGGCTTCATAGTAGCAGCAATCTCCTTCATCCCCCTAATATTCTTCTGCCCAGAAACATACGCTCCCATTCTCCTTCTCCGCCGTGCTCAGAAAATGCGCACAGAAGGCGATATCCACGCAGTAGCACCACTTGAACTCGACGACCGCAGTTTAAAAAGCATCTTTGCCACCACCCTAACGAGGCCCTTCCGCATGTTCTGGCAGGAAAGCACCGTCTTCTTCACGAGTATGTTCCTGAGTCTCCTCTACGGCACATTTTACCTCTCCTTCCAATCCTTTCCAATGATCTACCAGGACATCTACGGCTTTACACCCGGCACCGCCGGCCTCTTCTTCCTCCCTCTGGCTGTGGGAGCCGGCCTCGCCTGCATCGGGGGTATAATCTGGGACTCTTACTGCCACCGCCGGCAAAAGCAAAACCCCAACGTGCCCCTCTCCCCCGAATTCCGCCGTCTTCCCATCGGCCTCCTGGGCGGCCTTGCATACTGCATGAGCCTCTTCTGGCAGGCCTGGACCGCGCGCGGAGACATCCACTACATCGTGCCCGCCCTCTCGGGCATCCCGTTCGGCTTCGGCTTCTGCATCGTCTTCCTCGCCTTCCTAAACTACCTCACGGATGCCTACGAGATTTACGCTGCGAGCGCCATGGCCGCGGCGAGTATGTGCCGGTCGCTGCTCGGCGCGGCGTTCCCGCTCTTCGCCAGGATCATGTATGACAAGTTGACGATCCCCTGGGCCTCGAGTCTTTTGGCGTTCGCGGCGCTGGGGATGTCGTTTATTCCGATTTTGTTCATTCGATATGGTAAGCTATCGCTCTTGTCTAAGTTGAATTGGAGGGCTAATTGTGGGGATAGGCGAGAGTATCCGCGCCCGATCAAAGTTTTGTCAGTTCCTGCTGGAGCGCAAGAGGATTCTGCTTGAGGAGGAGAAGGCGCGGGAAGCTTCGAGGGCTGCATCGAGATCTGTATCGAGAGCTCCGTCTCTCAAGGAGTTGGCGTTGGAAAAGGAGACTGTCTAACCCATCTATCCAGCTAGCTTCCTTGCTAGCTAACATCTTTTCCATTCTTAAAATATCGTTTACGGTACACTTTGTTCATTCCCCCCTTTTTTTCAATTGCATGGCTTCACCCACTCACGGCGTTTGGCGTTCGGGTTTGTTATTTTTTATATTTTTTCATCCTACTCAACTCACAGCATACCTAATGCGTGACGCCATACCACAATACTAGCTTAACTTGACTTAATTCGATGGGGGGGGGGGTGTATTTTGTTTTTGATTTTTGATTTTTTTTTTTCAAGAAAAAAATGTTTATGTTTACATTTATGCATGCATGTATCTACGCTGCACTATATTTCCACGACCTTTCATTCCCTCCTGTTCGATATACAAAACAATAGACCTTTATGTTAAATTTTTTTTTCCGGGGCATGCAAACCACATCCTCCACAAACCATCACTCGAGCACCCCCCACCTTTACTATTGATATTTGGATATTCTTTATAACTCACAAAGGCTTCGTTCAAGTCTTTTGTTTGTACCGCGCCTGGTTCTGTTGAGAACTTGTAATGTTTATTATTTCTCTTGTCCTTCCTTTATATTTCTTCATTGATCCCTCAAGTTCATTGATCCTTTACCTTCACCGATCCTTGTTTCCGTTATTGAGGGGTATTTTGGGAATGCCGAAGAATATGGCATTGCCCGGAACACCATGTTATATATAGCTAGCCTGTACCCTTCCTTCCTTTCCCTTTTCCACACCAACGAATTTGAACAAGTCTTTCCCGATCCATCTTCCGTTGACATTTT
>ML120375.1:168152-190426 GCA_003788595.2 Choiromyces venosus 120613-1
CATACCGTCTTTGCTTTATTTCCGCGATCCACAGGATTGCGAACAAGAGGCACGCCTTTCTGCACGTTAGTACCGTAAGAGTACGGGGTAAAGTTACCCGTTTGAGCTTCCTTTTTGTGTTTACTTATCCTTCCGTGATTGTCTTTGTTTCGCTCCTTCTTGTCGTGTTTGTCTTTGCGTTGGCCGGGGTGGATTGTGCATTTTAGTTGTTTTTGTGTGCATTTCGATTGGTGGATTCCTGGTTGACTGTGGTCGACTCTCGTCCCCCCGTCTTGGAAGCAACGCGGGTCGTTTGGATTAGCTACTGACTGTGGTATTATTATGCGCTTGAACCAAAGGTTGTTGGCCAGATAGTCTATGTGAAGTGCAACGCACAGAATCCTCCTCGCCCTTCCCTGCAAAATGTTTCCCAACTCGGGATTGTAGATGTTTACGCATACCGTGGCTTAGCTGCTGGTTTGTTTGCTTGGCGGTCCAACTCATAGAGTCATCTGGGATACCGTAGTCCCCTGCTTGTACGACACTCTTACGAACAAAGCTTTTCTGAACGGGAATGCCTAATTACTGGAATGGTAGCTGCTGGTGTTGGGATTGGAATGGGCTGGAGGGTATATTATTATAGAGGTTTGGGCTTAAGTAAGGGTGGAATACTAGTAACTATTCGGATATGGCATGGACCCGGGAGTCTAAAGTCGGATCTGTCCCACAGTTCCTCAAGAATGGGGTTAGCGTAGAAAAAGTTTTTTTTCTTAAATAAGCTGGAAGCTTTCAAAAGTTGGTATTTCTTGATTCCTACAAGTACTGTACCCTGTCTGATCACCCGGGTAACTTATCCTATTCCCCACGTGCGAGTACACTAGCGTAGTATATTTTAGAACCTACTGTAGAGTCCCTGTGGTATTGTGCGGTTTAGCTAATGTACTCGAGTATGATACTTGTTTCCTGCTCAGATGACTACCGTACATCGTAAAGTGTGGTGTGCTGCGCACGGTGACACCGGTATATCGCGGAACGGAACGCTGGAGTCTTGCTTTGTTTTGACAAGGAAGTTTCCTAGAATAGAATAGATGGTTTCCGCACAGGTTCTGGGTTGTTGGTCTGTCAGTAGTCCAATATAAATTATTATAATCTCCTACGGTAGGTGAGAGGGCAGGGCAGGTGGGGGTTAGAGCTCTGGTACGGTATTGGAATATAGTTCCCTTCGTGATGGTGGTGGTGGTGTTGAAACTGTTATATTAGGGATATTCGATATCACGTTGAAGCTCCTTTGAGTAAAGCCCTGCTGATATATCGTACCCAGCGGAAGTTTTATTAGTGCATTGGGGAGTAGAGTTTATCTGTGCATACTCTATGTTCATAGAGAGTGGCGATTGGCCAGCTTCAAGAAAATCTACACTATAGCGCCAATCCGACTTTTGCCGGATTATACGGTACAGTAACATACACTTCTTCACCAAGGCGACCTCTTCTCTTCCACACTTATCACATCGCACGAACAGAAGATATCCACGTTACTGCATCCCAACCCCTCTACCATACAAAGCTATTCCAAAAAATCGAACAATTACCACTCCACACTTGCGCTCTAGCTTATAGCCAAGTAAGCCAAGTCTTATGATACAATAACCCAAGCCCATCCATCAACCCATCCATACATTATTATAGGAAAACCCCATACCCACCACCTCCACCACCACCGGCACTTCCGGAAGCCTGGGGGAAAAAAAAAAGAAAAAAAACCTTATTATATACCGTACAAACTCGGAAAAAACTCTCTATGGTAACTTTATGCAGCTAAAGTCCTCGTACGACAAATCGCTGCGTACGATACTGTACTCGTAATTGAACGACGTTTGCGAACACGACTGCTATTGCATACAGGCAAAATTCGGCCTTTTTTCACGGATCTGGGTGTCATGCAATAGCAGTCATGTTCACAAACGTCGTTCAATTACGAGTAGAAGCGGCCGCAGAGGTCATCACATCATGGGCAGAATATATAGAGAAAACAATCCGGCCATCCCTGTAGCACTCACTGTACAGTTGCGTACCGTATGCAATCTCCGCATCTCAAGTGTTTTTTTTTTTATTTTTATATCTTTTTCTCTCAGGTTTATTATACAGTGCTAACAGTACCATAGAAACTCCAATAATCGGCCCATGTGCTATGTCGTTGGAGTTGCCTCCTCTGGTAAGGTCTGGTGTTTTTTTTTATGTCTCCCAGAGGGGCGGAGCAGCTCACCTTTCGCTCTGTTTTTCGCCCCTTTTCCAGAGTAGGAAATTTTCGACGACATGGCACATGGGCCGATTATTGGAGTTTCTACGGTAGTAGACTACACTACATATTATCCAGCCTGGGGGTTTTTAACCCAAGTCATATTATAGCCCCCCCCCCCCCCAAAGAGCTGAACATTTCCTACGGTATGATACCACCAGAGAAACAGCCCATACTGTATTGGTACCCCACTCACGACCGCAGCAAGTACATGTACATGCACGATACAGTCAGAACTGGATTCCATCAAGAAATAATTACCATTCAGAGCCTCACCACCCCAACTTCTGATAGCATTACCACTACACTTACACTCGCCCCTGACAAGAAGTGCCCGAACATCCCGGGGGGGGTAGGAACGCCACTTCTTACTTTTAACTAGGAACACGGGCCCTCCCTAAAGTATCCTTGAAAATATCCCTGTTTCTAAATGTTCGGGTATGATACTTCTCTTGCCAGGGACGGAGTATAACAATCACGAATACACCACCACCACCACATCATACTCGAGCACTCGGGAATAGCGGCTGTGCAAACACTACCCCCTCCCCATCCCCACTTCCAAATTACCATTCCCCCCCCCCCTCCAAAGTGCAAAGTGCAAAGTGCAATCCCCCAAAGCGCAAACATAACCCCCATCTCTCTCTCACTACAGCTCAGCCTCCCCCACATCCCACAAACCTAAAAGGGACAGCAGCAGCACCACCACCCTCTCGTACTCTACTCTATCTATTTGCGGCGGCTGTGACCTGGCAATCGAGGTGAACCTAGTCAGCACGTGTACACCGTATTCCCGAGGGCAAGATCTGGAAACCCGGGGGTTTGGTTCCCGCAGGGTGAATCTGCACCCTTGTTGTGGAAGGGAGGGGAATAAATAGAGATGCACCTTCAGCCGCATTGACTGCGGTACTCAAGTAGGTACTGTAATGTGCTGTGCAGTAAAATGTTGCGCAGTGTGGCGGGGGGAGACAGAGTCAAGTGATGTGTAATGTGATTTGGAACGGTAAACTGGGGTTTATAGTAATTTAGAGTATGATAGAGTAGCGTACAAGACGAGGGAATGTATGATCGTGAGTGTTGATAGGCGGTGGGTAGACAAAAGAGACAGGAGGAAGGTAGACAAATATGACAAGTACCACTGTATCGCGACAACAAAAAGCGAGTTTTCACCTTTTTTGCATTAATGAGTGAATGAGCGAATGAGCGAATAAACGAAAAACACCAAGCCAGCATAACCAATTCGAAATCAAACAGGCAAACAAAAACACAACCCGATTTTAGTGATGGATGATATGCGAAACGGAAAAAGAGAGAAGAGAAAAACAAAAACGCAGACTAAGGAAGAATATGATGTAAAATAATGTAAGAAAAATAAAGTTGTGGTATAAAAAAAAAAGACAACTCCATGATTTCGGCTTTCCAATACCCTTTGTTCCGCCCCAATTTTTTGACCTTTTTATGCAAAAAAACTACTTCCCACAAGAAAAAGACAAGCCCCCTAATCACCCCCCCCCCCCCGGGCCACCCCTCAACTTTCATTACTGTCCTGTTCCATACTTCCATCCATCCGCCTACACCCGCCACTCCACATTTTAGGGGTTTTTGTGCAACGAGCCATTAACAATGATAACGGGAAAACTTCCAATGCGATTATACATGAGAAAAGAAATACAAAAACGGGTAGCAAAAACACAAAAACAACCTTCTTCGCCGATAAATGAAAGACGTGACCGAATGTTTATAAACCGTTATCTACATCGGCATGTTGGCTAGCTCAGTGTCGATTTGTCGGTCGAGGAACGTTCGCCTCTCTCCTTGGCATTCGGTCTGTAGTCTCTGTTCGACCAATGCTCTCACTAGATTGCAAAATGTCAGTATTCTAAACAATTTGAAGATGGAAATGAATTCAAAACATACCTTGCTTCTTTGTCACAGTCTCCAAATCGACTTCTCTAAGGACTGCTCTGATCGCCTCGACAATCAACTCGTCATCCGGCCCTCCACCGGCTCTCATGAAGTCCATTTGACTTACCGGCCTACCACCAGCGAAGCCAAGAGGACTGCGACTGGGAGCTCTAGGTGGTGGAGTATTCATAGCCAGCAAGTTATCGGTGCTCGGTAGTCCAGTGCTCATGGCGCCACGGTTGCCAGGTCCATCCTGCCAGTAATCCCGGTTGCTCATACCGCCCATAGACATAAGGCGTTGGTGCTGATTATGATCACCCGGAACACCGGTATAAGCCGAGTAAGTAGATTGCCTGTTCTGAAAGGCTGGTGATTGAGGAGGCATGTAGGAGCGAGCACCGCCCATTTGAGGAAGGCCGGTAAGGATAGTTGAGGCAGGCTTGACCGAGGAGTAGGTAGATTGAATGTCATCAAGCTCAACACCATCTTCGTATCCACTAGAAAACTTCTCGGGTGCACCGCCACGACGCCCAGGAAGAGAGTTTTGGGCAGCATAATCATCCCAAGTCTGGAGGGGAATACTCTTGGGATCGAAACCCTCATCTTCAGTTGCCACGATCTTCTTATCTCCACTTTCGCCAATGACGATACGGGTGTTACCCCACGAGAAATCATCTTGAGCCCAGAAAGAGTAGACAGGAAGGATAAAGGAGTAAATAGGGAAAGCCAGGATGTAAATGACCATCCAACCAATGTGCTGCCATTGCCGCTTAATGATGAAGATAATTGCCTGGAGACCATATACAACTGCAATCATGACCAGCGAGAGGATTGGCATAGGGCCAGTCTTGCTTGCAATGACATAGATGAGATAACCGAAATAGACACAGGTAGCCGGAAGGATGAGAGTTCCCATCAAGTCCAAGAACACAACGAATCTCATAGAGAATAAACAGAATCCGCACATCTCCTTAAGAAAGAACAATTCGAACAAATTGTGAATGGTCGAGTTAATCCAGCGACGTCTCTGAGACAGCAAAACACTCCAGGTTTCAGGGGCAGCGGTGTGTGCGAAAGCATCAGGGATGAACTTGTAGCTCATGTAGGGGAAGTTCTTGGTCATAAGGGTGGTAAGGTAACGATCTTCTCCAAGAGACAGCAAATTCTTCTTATGCAGAGTATCGACATTGCCATCCGAGTACTCCTCAATGACCTTGCTGGAAATGATAAGTGGACGGCCCTTATCAGGGGTGCGCAAACGATACATGCAGAAACTAAGGAAATTAGTCTAGCTCTAGTCATGACAGGGATTGAATGATACTTACCAACCAGGCAAACAGGTGACGGAGGCGAACAAACTCTCAAAAGCTTTGGCGAGATGATGAGAGATATAGTATTCGTAAACTTGAATCATAGTCCACCAACTGCGTTCCTCGTTTTCTAAACTAGTTTCACCACAAATACCAGCGATCTTAGCATCATTTGCGCATGCAGCGACGAGCCTGTTTAGGGAATCCTCTTTGACACTGGTATCGGCGTCAACCATGAGAAGATATTCGTAAAGCTCAGGATCCACACCAATGATATTGTTGATCTGGTGGAACATTTCAAGCTGGAGAGGGGACATAGGGGTACGGTGGTGAATACGGTTAAGGAAATCCAGAAGGAGAACTTGAGAATCACGTTTACCACGATTGCCAGGCTTCGACTTCCCGTGTTCAGACGGCTTTCCGACCTTAACGACTACCACATAGGGAACAACACATCCTTCGTATTCATAGAGACCAGAGTAGACCTTTCCGTAGTTGAGCTGAGCACTTCCCTCGCCAACACTCTTGAATGGAAGAGCAGGAGGATCAATCTTAGGATCAACACCAAGAATATCAAGAACAATGTTGGGTGTAGGCCTGTCGTTGCCTCCTCCGACAATCATACCATCGCAAACAACACAAAGCAACTTTCTCTTGTTATCGTAGTTCAGTGCAGTCAAAGAATCGAGGGCCTTGCGGAGTTGGTCTTCACCCTCTGTATAGGCAGGAATCTGGCAGATAACAAATTTATCTTGCATAGCGGGACGACGCTTAGATCCAAGTTGAAGAGCAGCCAAGAACTTGGCGAGGATGACTGCGGAAATGATGCCAGCAAATACAGGAAGAATGTAACTGTTGACTTGACATCTAGCAGTTTTCCTGAAATCGGTTCTGCCAACGTAGAAGAGGTTATTGAGGCATCTTAGGGTCTGGGTCTGAGCAGTGGTATTCAGTTGCTCGTGGAACTGCTTAGTGATATCAGAGCCCGGGTTGTTCTTGAAGATGTCTTCGAGGGTCGATCCGAGGTAGTTATAATTGGGAACATTCGCGGCACCAGAGTTAGGGTTTTGATCGGCAGTGTGAAAGTAATCCGTGAGGTCATAGATCTTCTCGTCAATTATTCCCCAAGGCTTGTTATATGCTACACCATCCTTCTTGATCTTCTTAGGATCCCAGACAAGATCACCCCTGCTGTACTCTTTAATCCTTGGAAGAAAGGTCTGGGAGTACCAATCGGCAGAATGAAGCTTGGAGGTGGGATCCTGGGCGTTCCTCGGACCTGAGGCATGAACACCAACACCGAGTTGCTGAGCAGAGCTATCGTTATATTGCATGTTGATCAAATTAGAAGATACAAAGTCCGGGCATCCAAGGTAAATCGGAGGTGGGAAGTAGGCGGAGAGATCCAAGCCAGCAAAATCGATCATGTTCTCTCTCGTGGTTTTGATATTGGAATCACTATGTTGAAGAGTCCAGAAAGAGGTGATATCGTAAACGTGACCGTGGATACTGACCCAGAAATCGCTCTCGCCTTGATGATACTGAACTTCCCCTCGGTTCCAAGCTCTATCGTAGTCCGGACAAAGAAGTTTGGCGAAAAATGCAATCCAGAAGACAATTGCGGCATTGAAGATGAAAATAAAGAAGAAAAGAACAAATTTTTCTCTCCAGGCCAGTCGGACATCCGGTCTCTTCATTCTACCAACGAATCGAAGGGCAAAGCTAGGAATCCACCAAGTCATCATCCAGACAAAGGCAACCCATATTTTTCGAGTTTTCGATGTGGGGACGCTTTCAACGTGCTTAGGAGTGGCCATTTCGGGGTCAAGCTTCCCAGCATAGTGTTCTTGCTCGTACTTGGATAAAAGTGCGCCCTGTTCAGAATTGGCCTGGCTATGGGCAAGAGGAGAACTTCCGACAAGTCCTCTGCCCCCCATGGCCTGGTTTTGCAAAAGTTGTGAAGCCGAGCCAGATGGGCTCATTCCCATTCCTCCCATTGGTCCAAAGAAACCACTTCCATTGTGGTTCTGGGTATACCCGGTATCCATAGGCCCAGCACCCATTCCCATCATGTTTGGTGGGATTCTCGGCTGCTTCAGGTCAAGCATATTCTCTGCTTCCCACCAACTGCCTTCTCTCATCCATACCCTCTCCCGTCCAACAACCACCTCCCCGTTGCTCCATCCTCTTTCGATGACCCAGCTTTCAACCCCATCCCTACCATTGGTACAGCCTAGGGGAGAGTATCGAACAGCAAATTCGTCGAAATCAAAATCAGCCGTGAAGTCAAGATGTTTGGTTCGACGGTTGGCCCATTCCGGCAGTCTCCAACTTCTCAGTTGCCGGCTGACGGCAGAAGCGGACCAGGGAACTGGTTGAAGACCGGATGGGATATCATCTGACGGAAAAAGTGACAAATGCCACCAAACTCTGCTAGCAGCAAGTAGCTGGGTAGATTCAAATTTTACAGCCTCTGGAGATCGACCAAATTCGGGAGGGAATAGTAATTCTTTCAAAAAGCCACCTTCCTCGGCATCTCGACTAGTCTTCTCAATAACGTTTTCCCGTCGGTCTCTCTCATACTCTCTCTCCCGGCCACTACCCACTAATCCCTCCTTTTCGGCCTCGGCCCACGAGCTTTTCATTTCTCGATGCACAGTCCCACTAACGCTCGGTATCTCAACACCGTCCAGTTTCATTTCCACGTTGAGACCGCTCTCGTCGTCGAAGACACCTTTGAGGCACAGAGCCTTGGACATTTTTTCGTTTGGTAATTCGAGAACAGTTATTTGTACGGTATCGCCCTCCTGACTATCTTCAGAGCTCGACTCGGCATCCTTCCTAGCAGCGAAGTCTGCTGCTATGGCGTCGTTTGCTTTTGCTACGATCCATTCGACAATGGCCTCGTACACAACTGCAATAAATACTTCTCTCTCCCCATCACTGACCTTTTTGGCCAGTATCTCTGGCTCGATACCAAGGAGGCCGGAAACATCTTCGCATACCTCCTCAATAACCTCCTCATCAACCAACAAGCCAATTGCGTTGCCAAGTTTCAGGATCCCAGCAAGAGCAGAAAGTAAGCCGCGAAGAAGGCTTCCCTTGATCCCAACCGCCCTGAGGTTTGCTCTCCAATCCTCCGCTGCTGCAGAATCATCTGCAGTTGGAAGGTAACTAGGAAGAGAATATGTGCCGCTCCTGGCCAACAAAGAGTACTTCTCAGCGGCTTGGAGACCTAGGCCTTGCCTCTCGGCTGGGGTTGATGCTGCTGAAAGCAAGTAATAAAAAACATCGAACGCCCGATAGCCGGTCTGAGCCGGAATTTGAAGGAGACCATTTTGGGTGTCAAGGCCAGCAGCCGAAATGGAAATATGAGCACCGGTAATGGATCCCGAGAGGGATATTTGTAGAGTAACGGCAAGCCCATTGTGATAAGGAACGGGAAATGGAGAGAAAGGTGTAAGGCATGAAGCGAAGGCAGATATTAACGCAAGAGATGTATTCAGGATATCGGGGGGTGAAGGGAGGGTTCCAAGGATTGGTAGAAGCAACGAGGGGGAGTTTGAATGGAGAGAGCTGTGGAAAAGCGAATTTAGTAACCTTTCTCCTAATACTGAGGCCAATGTAGGAGAACAAAACAATTGAAAGCAAACGATGGAAAATAAAAGCATACCCCAGGAGAATTGTCTGATCTTCTGCTCGTCGTCTAGCATGTTCCCAAACTCTCGTTCCCAGTGTTTCGTCAATTACACCAGTACCGTAACCCCCTGTCCCACCGCTATTGCTAGAATTGACAACTAAAGTTGTGCTCGCATCAAGAGCATGAGGAATACCGGATTGGTAGGCACTATGAAGGGCAGAAAGTAACGAAGAAGTCGTGACAGTTCCAGAAGTTTGTGCAGCAGTGCCGCCATACGGTGATGCTGAGGTCGTAGAATATACCGAATGGCGATTAGAGAACGACATGATGAATGAACGACTCTGTGAACTTTCTGTCAATTAAGTGTGCATGTAGAAAGATGGGTGTGAAGAAAGCAACAGGATGGATCAGTGGGTAGCTTACTGAGAGTAGTTTCCTTCTATGTCGAGGTTTGTTGCCTCCTGGCTGATCAATTACACAGAAGCACTCACTCCTTGACAACGGTAGTTTGATGTGTGTGGGAGTGGCGGGTGGGTATAGGCAAAGAAGTCAACAAATAAAAGAAAATAAAAGAAAAAACAAAACACAAAAAAAATGCAATAGCAGAGCCCCTAAAGCCAAACGAGTGTACAGGTGCAGAAGTCTGGTTTGAGTGTCTGGTGGAAAGAGAGGTCAAAGGTTGAAAATTGTTTATGTTCTAACTAGGGGGGTTTAGTTATCGTGATTGCTGGCTGCGGCCTACTGTCGGGGAGAGTGTGAGTTGCCTGAGGTCCTCCCTCCTCCTTTCCCCTTTTCCTAAAGACCGAAATAGGCACACGATCAAGGAAGCGAAGGACAAACTTTGTCAGAGTAGCGAACTGTGGATTAACGAATGTGAATAAATGTTGACAAACAGAAAGAAAAAGGACTTTTTTTTTTTTTTTTTTCTGCTTGAACGGGAAAAAAGGGTTTGGAGGGAAGGGGAAGGAAAAGTGAATGTGGAATCTCTTTCTCTATCCCCTGGTTCTCTTCACTTTCGTTCCTCTGGCTCTGGCTTGTGTCTGTCTTGTTTTGCCTTGGAGTCGGGATTCTTCCTGTTTCTCACGCTTAATACTCTTTGGCTCAAAGCAGGCAAATGCACCGCTTGGATGACTTTTTTGTAAGAGGCAACTCCTGCTCTCAACGCCTGACCAGGGAGGGAGGAGGGCCGGTTGTCACCCTGGACAACCAACCCTGCGAAATTCAATCATCCTTATTATTTATTATTCCACACTAACCGAAATGGCAAAGGTAAACAATTCCGCCGTGGCACCAGAAAGAAGGCTGGCCGACGAGTGATGGAAAAGTTACTGTAACATGGACCATCATATTTTCCGCTTTTTTCCAGCTCCAATCAGTGTTCTAGTGAGAATTCTATTTCTACCATGTTACTCGTGATCTTTTTTTTTTTTTTTTTTCCCAGCCAGAATACTGTAGCGTAGGAAACAGGTCGTGACCAAGGCACTTCTTCATCACTGTACCGTAGGCTGTGTAAATATTATTATTATTATTATTTTTTCCTTGGAGCATGCCACACAAGCTCATCAAAACAAACAATAACAGAAAAATTCAAAACAATCCTGGTATTCGCAAGTGGCTGCCAAGGTCTCATGTTCCTGCTTTACGCTTTACTGGTTGTTCTAAACATAACTTTACAAGCTTCCGGATGACGAATGAAATCGAACCGACCCAACGATCTATGCCCAATAAGGGAGTCACCCCTGTCTTTTTCGGGTGAGTTGCACACCTTCAAAGGGCCGTGCGTGGGGAAGAAAGTCAAAATTCGATGGAGGTCCCGCTTGAAAAAAAACGACACATCCGCAAAAGTAATCCTTTGAAAAACAGGTGAGACATGAATACCCTACTCAGGCGCGAATTAAGTACTCGAACTCGGAGTGTGGCAACCACCACCACACATATCGAGTACTTGTACAATCGCACCTCGCTATAATGGACCCCTTTGTACGGGAATCCTCGCTATTACGAACGAACCCTCTGGGAATTTACCCTCCTGCTCCCATACAAACGGTTCTCGCCATAAGGGATTTCGTTCAAAACCTCTCTATAACGAACGAAAAATCCGGAACTCTCGGCATTCGTTATATATAGCGAGGTGCGACTGTACTTAATTCTCGCCAGAGTACCCTATCTCATAAAGCAATAACTGGTAAGCTTATAGCCCCTATTTTGGTGCACAAACTATAATCAGTCGTAGTACTTATTGTAAATTCTACTATTACTACTGGGTAGACGGGAGACATTTTACTCTTGAGGTAATGACGGGAGACAACGCTCTGCTGTAATCTCATGAGAGTAAGAATAAGGATGGAGGGAAGAAAGAGGAAACTTCCGACCTATCAATTCCGGCAAGCACCGGGTAGTTATCGCGAGCAAGCTGTGTTAATGAGGCGGAGAGTGCCATAGTGTGGTAGATACCGGTACTGTATTTACTGAAGGAAGGAGGGATGGATGCTCGATATGTACAAGTACCCCTACCATATGAGGAAAGGAGAATGGGGGGAGGCAAGGGGTGGAAGGAGTGAATTTCCAGAAATATATTTCTTCTACCGTACGATGCCGCTATCATATTATAATTCAGACTTCAGACTGTGCAGGATTTAGAGTCTGGAGTAAGTAGTGGAGAAAAAGGAGAAGAAGTGGCAAGCTCTGATAGACAGACAGAAACAGGGGAGCGTTGCCAGGGAAGCCAGAGAAGAAGTTACTTGCACCATTAGACTACCGTTACAAGTTTGAATCAACACACCTTCTCTTGCCTGCCGGGAAAGAAAAAAAAAAAAAAAGAATCGAGCCGAGAAACCGTTCTCAGAAGAAGAATCGAAACTGAGCGAAATATCATACTGTAAAAGTATGATATAACTATGGTATTGGGAGGATCTGGCTAAAGGCAATTATCATACATGTGAATAAAAATATTATTATTTATAATAAAAAAAAAATAGATGCCCCTTATCCAATAAGTTGTATGCATAGAGGCGTAGGTTACAGTAGTGCTACTATATAGGAATTGCTGGGAAAAACAACTCGATCACTTACCAACAGATCACAACAGACCGCAGTCCAGCCAATCTTCGGCCTCCCTACTGTGCTCTCCCTTCTCTCTAACCTCTACCCTACCGTACCTTGGAGTTCTTGCTTTTCCCTCCACTGAGCACATACGGGTTCCTCCCTCTCGCACCTACACCTTCATTTCTGTTTCTGCCCCTTCGGCCTCTCACGCTCGCTTGCACTCTGCATTCTCGCCCTCTCTTTTGTTTTGTTGTTCCCCACGTTGCTCGCTATTGTTTTTCTCGTCCTCACATCACGACAACGAAAACGATCCATCCTATCGTTCCCCCCCCTAGTCCTCACCACCTAATCCCCATACTTCCACAAACTCCTTTGACCAGCCGTACATTCGTTTTCTCTATTCACTCATATCCTGCATTTCTTCATAGACTTGCTCTAATATTTTTTTGATCAACTTGTTGCTCGGGGGTTTCCATCCCCCTCGACATTATAAACATCATGGCACAACAACAGACGCCGCAGTCCCAGCCATCACTACCTTCATTGCCAGCACATTTGCAGTCTGATACTCATATCACTGCTCACTTGGCATCTCGTTTTCATTTATCATTGCCCACAGCCAATATCAGTTCACAAGCTCTTGTTTCTTTGAACACTTACACCTCCCCTAATGTTGCGAGTAGCGAGTTGGAGGCAATTGCAGGCCGAATGTGGAGGCGGTTGGGTGGACGAGGCGAAAATCAGGCAGTCATCTTCTTGTGAGTTCTCACTTTCTTTCTTTCTGCCTGTTTTACGAAATTCCTGGTTGTAGGGTGAAAAGGGGGGAAATTTTGGTGACCATATTTCCGTTTTGCATTGCTAACAAACGCTTAGAGGTGAATCTGGCTCCGGAAAAACCACACTTCGATCTCAGTTGCTCTCCCATATCTTGTCCTTCACCTCAACTCCGCTCTCACAGAAGATATCTTTGTTCACTTTTCTCTTCGATTCTCTTACAACGACTAAATCCCTCACTACTCCTACTGCATCGAAGGCCGGCTTGTTCCTAGAACTTCAGTATGATAACATCTCTCAAACGCTTATCGGTGGAAAACTTTTGGACCATCGTTTGGAGCGTTCTCGTGTTGCTGGTGTACCTACCGGAGAGAGAAATTTCCACATCCTCTATTACTTACTTGCCGGAACTTCCGATGCCGAAAAGTCCCATTTGGGACTCAACAACTCTGCCACGGCGTCAAGCAATAGGCATAGTGGTGATGCATCAGGCCGTGGAGGCCAGAAGAGATGGCGTTATCTAGGACATCCGACACAACTAAAGGTTGGTATCAATGATGCTGAGGGCTTCCAGCATTTTAAGACGGCACTCAGGAAGTTGGAATTTCCTCGACAAGAGATTGCCGAGATTTGTCAGCTTCTTGCTACTATTCTCCACATCGGTCAACTAGAGTTTGTCAATGGCCATACAACACAAGCAAACGGGGAAGAATCTGGTGCCATGGAGGGAGGCGATCAAATTGTAAATGTCAAGAATAAGGATGTGCTCGGCGTCATTTCTGCATTCTTGGGCGTTAGTACCGAGGCTTTGGAAAATTGTTTGAGTTACAAGACGAAGACCTTGAATCGGGAAAGGGTAACGGTCATGCTCGACGCTAGAGGGGCTAGAGCGCATGCAGACGAGCTGGCAAGAACTCTATATTCGCTTCTTGTTGCATGGATAGTCGAATCTGCCAATGAACGTATTTGTGCCGTTGAAGACGCAGTTGCCAACACAATTTCCATCATCGATTTCCCAGGGTTTACACAAGTTTCGGCCACCAGCAGTACCCTAGACCAATTGCTTAACAATGGTGCCACTGAATGCTTGTACAACTTTTGTCTTCAAACATTTTTCGATCGACGGGCGGAGCAGCTTGAAAGTGAAGAGGTCGGCGTCTCGGCTACCAGCTACTTTGACAATTCCGATGCTGTCCGTGGTATTCTGAAACACGGAAATGGGCTACTTAGTATTCTTGACGATCAAACGAAACGTGGAAAAACCGATGCTCAGTTTCTGGAGAGTTTGAAGAAACGATTCGACTCAAAGAATAACTCCGCAATCACCGTCGGAGGCAGTGCATCCGTGGTTCCAGGCGCTGCAAGAAGTTTCACCATTAAACACTTCGCCGGAGAGGTAGAATACCCAGCGAATGGTCTCTTGGAGGAAAATGGCGAAATTATTTCCGGCGATCTCATGAATCTCTTCCGCGGAACAACCAGCACTTTTGTTACAGAGTTGTTCAGCAGCAAGGCCGTCACTACTGTTCACCACCCACGGGAAAAGACAGCCATTATGCAGGGTCAAATTGCGTCAAAACCTTTGCGTATGCCGAGTGTGATGCGCAGGAAGGGTGAACGGCCAGTGCGTGGAGCTGCGGGCGATACCAAGGGCTCGGCATTCGACTCTGCCACCGAGATCGATACCGTTAGCTCCCCTGACCAAGGTGCAGCAGCCCAGTTTGTTAGCGCTTTAGACACGGTGACACGATCCCTTAGTGGAACAAATACCAACCCCTATTTTGTTTTCTGTCTCAAGCCCAATGACCGAAGGATTGCCAATCAATTTGATTCGAAGTGCGTCCGTACCCAAATCCGGACATTTGGCATCGCAGAAATCTCGCAGAGAGTTCGGAATGCCGACTTCACTGTCTTCTTGCCTTTCGGAGAGTTCTTGGGTCTTACGGAAGCTGAGAGCATCATTGTTGGTAGTGAAAAGGAGAAGACCGAGCTGGTTGTTGAAGAGAAGAACTGGCCTATGAATGAGGCAAGGGTCGGAGCTACTGGAATCTTCCTTAGTGAGAGGTGCTGGTTGGAGATTGCCAATATTGGGGAAGGGGGTAGCGGTGCTAGGAGGTCAATGGCGGGTGCTGGCTTTTTAGATTCAGATGATCAAAGCAACCCACTCACACCTGTTGGTGAGCCTGGGGGAGGTGGTGGTGGTGGTGGTCTGTTCGGAGGGTCTGATTCACGGGTAAGGCTAATCCCAAGCCATGGCACTCCCAGCGCGGGGGGCTTGGGAACACACATCTATGGCACTGGTGACGGGAAAGGTGGTTATTTCTCCAAGGCTGACGACCTGCGATCTGAGGCTGCCGCATCTGCCTTTCATTCAGGTGATATGTTCAAGAACTTCGACACCCGTCAGCAAATGGCAGAAAAAGGCCAAGCTGCTAGGGAACAGGAGATCGAAGAGCTACCAGTTACAGCGGGCCGTAAGCGATGGATGTTTGGTGTATGGGCTATCACATGGTTCATTCCCGATTTCCTTATTCGCTGGATTGGAGGGATGAAGCGAAAAGACATCCAGGTTGCCTGGCGAGAGAAGCTTGCCATCAACTTTATGATTTGGTTCCTGTGCGGTTTTTCAATTTTCTTGCTCGGTAATTTTTATTCTGCTATACATGCGATTGAGCAATTGGCTGATCTAGGTTTATAGTCTGGTTTCCGATTTTGATTTGCCCAAGGCAAAATGTCTTCACTCTTGAGGAACTTGCGAGTCACGACGGGGGTAAAGACCACTTGCAAAATACCGCATATGTTGCTATCCGGGGTGTAGTCTTCGATCTCACCGATTATGCACCTTCACACTACCCACCCCTAGTCCCGAGGAAGAACATCATGGCCTACGGAGGCAGAGATGCAACCTCATTATTTCCTGTACAAGTATCGGCTCTTTGTGATGGTGCCCAAGGGACCGTTAGCCCATACGTAGCCCTCGATTTCCAAGGTACCAATGCGACTGCGGACAGAAATGTCGACAGGAATGCCCGTTATCATGATTTTAGGGCATACACCAATGACTCCCGTCCCGATTGGTTCTATGAGCAGATGATGCTTCTCAAGGCAAATTACAGAAAGGGTGACATGGGATACTCGCAGAAGTATGTCAATACTTTAGCAACTAAAAAGAGTCAAGCCATAGCCATCATCGGCGACCGTGTTTACGATCTTACTGATTATGCTGTCGGTGGAAGACGGATCGATCTTCCTTCCAACAGCGATGGTATTGATCTGTCCCAAATCAATGTCAATTTTATGGACTCTATGGTTGTAGATTTGTTCACCCAACGCTCGGGGCAAGATATCACCAAATATTGGAACACTATGAATATGAACGCAGATCTCAAGCATCGCATGAAGGTCTGTCTCGACAACCTGTTCTATGTCGGAAAAGTGGATACCCGTAACTCGCCACGATGTCTTCTCGCACAGTATCTGCTCCTTGGCGTCTCCATTCTGATGTCTTCGGTCATCGCTTTTAAATTTTTGGCTGCACTTCAATTCGGTCGCAAGAACATGCCTGAGAATCTGGATAAATTCATCATGTGTCAAGTCCCCGCCTACACCGAAGACGAGGAGTCTCTCCGTCGTGCTATCGACTCGATCGCCAGAATGAAGTACGATGATAAACGCAAGCTTTTAGTTGTCATTTGTGACGGCATGATTATTGGTCAAGGCAACGACAGACCTACTCCGAGAATTGTATTGGACATCTTGGGGGTCTCCGAAAGTGTCGACCCCGAACCTCTTTCCTTTGAGTCCTTGGGCGAAGGCCAGAAGCAGCACAATATGGGCAAAGTCTACTCCGGATTGTATGAAGTTCAGGGACATATCGTGCCGTTTTTGGTTGTTGTCAAGGTTGGAAAGCCTTCAGAGGTTTCTCGGCCAGGTAACAGAGGAAAGCGTGATTCCCAGATGATCATGATGAGGTTCTTGAACCGGATCCATTACAACCTTCCCATGAGCCCTCTGGAGCTAGAAATGCATCACCAAATCCGAAACATTATTGGAGTGAATCCCACCTTTTATGAATTCATGCTCCAAATTGATGCCGGTGAGTTGCTTATCTGACATCCATATTTACCTCTTGAGTTTAATTAACTAACGAGTGGATTAGACACTGTTGTTGCTCCTGATTCCGCTACCCGTATGGTTGCTGCATTCTTGGCAGATACTAGGATCGTCGCGCTTTGTGGTGAAACCGCACTTACCAACGCCAAACATTCTTTCATTACTATGATCCAGGTTTACGAATACTACATTTCACACAATTTGGCCAAAGCATTTGAGAGCTTGTTTGGCAGTGTCACTTGCTTGCCCGGTTGTTTCACCATGTACCGCATTCGGGCTGCAGAGAGCGGCAAACCACTCTTCGTCAGTAAAGAAATCATTGAGGCCTACTCCGAAATTCGCGTGGACACCCTTCATATGAAGAATCTTTTGCATCTTGGAGAAGATCGTTATCTGACAACCTTACTCCTCAAGCATCACCAGAAGTACAAGACCAAATACATCTTCAATGCCCATGCCTGGACCATTGCTCCTGATTCGTGGAGTGTGTTTATGTCACAACGTCGTCGATGGATTAATTCAACTCTTCATAACTTGATGGAACTGATGCCTATGCAACAGCTGTGTGGTTTCTGCTGCTTCTCCATGAGATTTATCGTCTTCTTGGATTTGCTCTCAACGATCATCCAACCAGTCACTGTCGGTTACATCGCTTATCTCATCTATGAAGTGGCCACAAAATCTTCTGTCATTCCCATGATGGCCTTTGTCCTTCTTGGAGCGATCTATGGTCTACAGGCTATTATTTTCATTTTGAGGAGAAAGTGGGAGATGATCGGATGGATGGTTATCTATATCCTTGCCATTCCTGTGTTCAGTTTCGCTCTCCCTCTATACTCCTTCTGGCATATGGATGATTTCTCGTGGGGTAACACTCGTATCGTCACCGGCGAAAAAGGGCAGAAGATTGTCATTTCTGATGAGGGCAAATTTGATCCCGCCAGTATTCCTCGTAAGAAGTGGGAGGAGTACCAAGCCGAGCTTTGGGAAGCGCAGACCCTCCGCGGTCACGATGATACCCGTTCTGAGGTTTCTGGATACTCTTATGGGACTAAGTCTTATGCACCTACTCAGTCGGAATGGGGTGGATATGCAGCGCACAGCAGACCAATGTCCCAGCTTGACGTGCCGATACCTCGTAACCAAAGCCGCATGAGCATAACACCCTCAGAAATGGTTTCTCAACGGGGGTCTGCTTTCTTTGGTGGAGGAGGCATGGGTGGGGCTGAGTTAGAGATGTCTACGATTGAGCTGCCTAATGACGACGCAATATTAGCAGAGATACGGGAGATCTTGAGGACGGCTGACTTGATGACCGTGACGAAAAAGAGTATCAAGGCGGAATTAGAGAGGAAGTTTGGAATGGGATTAGATGCCAAGCGAGCCTATATCAATTCTGGTATGTTTTTCTCCATTAATCTTCTACCCCTACATGTTACATGTTTACCCTATACTAACTATGCTCCTACAGCTACGGAGGCAATTCTTGGAGGCAACTTATAATTTCTTTAAAGTAGTATGGGTTTCATGATTGCTTGTAAACATTGCTTTTTTTCAGTAAGGGCAGTTTATTCACGAATGCCTTTATACTTTTTTTCAAAGAGGCACAAAAAAAAAAGGAAACGGGAGACAGAAAAGGGTCAGCGGGGGTTAATTAATTCATTATTTGTTGCTATCTTTATGCATGGATTTGGAGTAGCGTGTCTTTCTTTTTTTTCTCTTTTATCTCTTTTTCCCACTTTCCTTTTTACATCTTCTTGTCTAGTAGTACTTATTTTAAATCTCACTTTGTGTTTTTGTATTGCCATTCATTCATTCATCCTCGTTTTGCTGCCTCTGTTCCGCACATATATCTCGTTTTGTTCGCTTTTTTTTTTGTCGCTTTTTTGATAGACGACATTACAAGCCACTCGGACACCCCCCCCCCCCCCAATCGGACACATGTTGATTGGCTGATCTTCTATGAGGAAATCGACCACTGATCGCTACAGTTGCCACACTTCATCAAGTTCATGGCAGGAAAGTTTCTTGTTCAAGTTTAGTCGTCCGAGTGAGGGGTGTCTGAGTGGCTTGTGATGTCGTCTATTACTACTCTTTTACTCGCTCACTCGCTCTCGCCCACATCACATCACTTTCGTTCCTGCCTATTTCATGAATAGCGTAGAGACAGGAGGAAAGAAAGAAAAAAACTGCAGCCCTAATCCTACTTGGCTTACTAAAAGTTGGTCATAATAATTCCTTTCTCTCTTCCTTACTCGTGCCCTTGAAGATATCTTAATTGATGGGTGGATCGATGGTGTATGCTCTTGTCTTGTCTTGTCGTTTCCCTTTTTTTGTTATTTAGAATTGATTCTTGAGGTTTTTTTTTTGATGATGGTTTATTGGTTCGTTGGTATGTGATACGGTAATACAGTACCCGTGCTTCGTAGCGTTGTTCTGCCTCTAGCCTTCATAGGCGTGAGTTTACATCTGCGAAAAAAATGAAAAAAAAAAAAAAAAAAAAAAAAAAAATCCATGATGCCATATAAGCTATCCCGTACTGAAAGAACCAAAACCGGTCCGGACGTAAAACTGCAATAATAGAGAAGGTTCACTTCTCTAAGGGGAAACAAACACAGAAAGGGAAATCGTCGGTCGAAGGGTGAGCAAACACTACCAGGTGTGGGCAGAACGCGGCTCGCACAGCTGGAAGTCGAATGTTCGTCCTTGGAAAACAGTTCCGTCGAAGGAAATCACACTCAAGAAGGAAAAGAAAATAAAATCGGAAAGAGGAAACAAAAATAAATTCGCGTTCGTTGATGCTATCTCCGCTGTCTGTGTTCTCATCTCGTGTCTTCGTCTCTCATTCTCTCTCTCTCCAAAAGAACTACAAGTGGTTGTCCCTTATAAAGGCATCCACCACACAACAACCCACTAACACTAAACACAGTCCCATCCACGAAAACCTAGCTACAATTTCCTAGGTCTATGAAGTAAATACTAACTTTTCCGCCACTATCCCTAAACCGATTTCCATCCCCACAGATGCACCCCCATTTTGCAAGACATCTACCTAGATGTGTAAATCTCTCCCATCCACAACTATTTTGAAGTACAAAAGCCAAGCAACCACTATAGACAACCTATCAGAAACTGCAATCTACCCACTGCCATCATCCAGCTTCCATCTTTTCAACTACCGTAACGTAGATCAGATATGTCAAATCCCCTTTGGCCCACCTGCCAAACTCCCTGCACATCTCCCATAGCTCCTCGAACATACTCTACTGCTCCTTTGCCACCTGTAACCAACACCTCTGGACTGTAAGATGGGTAGTCATCTGATCTTGGAACATAAACGAGGAGATCGTCGAAGTGGAAACGTTTGGTAATTCCAGGTGGGTCATGCAGTTGGCATACATGGGCAGAAACACCAGACCTTGAGATCCGTTCCAACACTCTTGGAGTAGTCCAACGAGGTTCCAACTTCTTTCCCTTTTCTTTGGCTTGCTGGAAATCTCTCAAGAGAACTAAGTCTCCCGGTTTCAGTTGTTGGTATCCTGCAGTCATTCTAGTCTTTGTTCTGTCTTGCTTTCTTGCCAACTGGGTAATTGAATCTTCACGATGTTCTTCTCGGGAATCAACATAAGTATACAGCTGATCCTCCTGTAGTTCAAAGATATCAGTACTCTGCGGCATTCCTTTCTTCAACCAGTCATCAATTCCAGCTTCTTCAATCCTTGTAGTAGTAGGATTGAAACCCAGCAGTATCTCTGCTGGTGTATATCCGTGAACTCTGATGCATCTTGAATTGATACTTAGGACTGCATTTCGTATCTCTAACCCCCAGCAACGAGAAGAGCCAGAAGATATACAATTCAACCAAATTCAACCAACAATCATTTGGACATACCGTTCGCTCAGCCCAACTGACTGGGGATGAGAGATCGCTGAAGGAAAGTGAATGACACCATGGTCCTTCCACATTTGTGAGATCATGCGTCCTGTGAAATGACTCCCATTGTCTGTATACACCATAAGCAGCCATCCAACTATCAGAATGACATGATCCAATAAGGCCTTCATAGTTGACATTTGGTCAACCTTCTTAACACCCACAGCCCAGAGAAACCGAGAGAAATAATCGATTATAATAAGAATATAGACATTCCCAGTGGCTTCGCATGGTGGATTGATGGGTCCCACATAGTCCATACCAATCATATCCAATGGTTTAAACTGTATGATCGATCGTAACTGACCAGCTTTTTGAACCTTCGTAACTCGCTGACAAGGCTCACAAGAGGACACCCAACGACCAATGTCATATGCTCGTGAAGGCTAATATACTTTCCCATAAGCTCGTCCGAGAGTAATACCCATAGCAAAGTGTCCATGACCTTCGTGAAGCCTAGTCAAGACCTTCACAACATCATTTTCGAGAACGCAAGACGCAAGTTCGCCATTCTTTTCTCGGAAGAAAAGCTTCGGGTCTGCTCCATCGACCAGGACGTACTTCCTCATCTTTCTCTCCAATGCTCGCCTCTCGCTTCTTCCCAAATCCATCCATTTCACACCCAGGACTCCTTCATCCAACTCATCCAACCGGCCTTGGACCACAGCTCCATACATCCCTGATTCCAACCATTTCCTCCACCTTCTTCTTCTCATATCCTGTGCTCCCACTAGTATACTCCTGCTATCCTCTTGTTCCTGCTCAATTTCCTCCTCTTGTAAAACCAACACACTGGAAACAACTTCAGAAAATCCCAAAAAAGTACCACCCCATTCTCCCCGTCCTTTCCAACCAATATCCAGCCTGCCACCAACAGCCCAAAAGGATTGATCTTTACGCAATGCCATGGCTGCAAACAAGTTCACCATAACATCTGTAGCAAGTCCAGTAACAGGAATCAAGGTACCAACTAATGGTCGCAAGCCTTGGGAGTCCTCCATAACATGTTCTTTCAGAAGTCGAGTTGGTAGACGAGAAAGACCATCCGCAATACCGATAAAATGAGTTGTTGCTGCTCGGTGAAGAAGTCTAAAATCGTATTCGCCTTGTCTCTCTTGCCACTTGGCTATTCTCCCATGCACATCATTGTCAGGACCAGTAAGAAGGGTCTTGAGTGCCTCGTGATCGGTATATATAAAGACTGGATACCTTGACGCCATCACCATCCACCTGACCTCTGGCTTGCTCTTCGAAACCGTCACTAATCCACGGACCGTC
>ML120375.1:190774-312556 GCA_003788595.2 Choiromyces venosus 120613-1
TCATTCCCCCATTATCAATTTTCCCAACAGCTTCTTCCTTTTCCACACCATACTTCAAAATTCGTACCAGCTCTGCCCTGCCTGGAATGAACCGTCTCAAGAAAGGTGTAAGGTAGCAAAAAGCTTCTACCTCTGTCTGATTAACTGGTGTTGGCCATTCGAGAATTGTCTGTCGCTTGCGCAATGATGGCCGCAAACCATTAGGACCAGCTCCCAGTCCAACAAAGTCCAAGAAATCACAGAAGAAGTGTGATTTTGAGTCCTTCAAATACATAGGTCCCCATACACATCTGGGAAAGAACTGCTCATGCAGAAAGCGATACATCTCTTCAAATGACGTAGAACTTCCGTAGCTATCATCTATCATTACATAAAAGGCCACTTCTCCAATATCACCAATTAGTGACTCTAAACCTTCTAAAATCATTCGAGTTCCCCTGCTATCGTCAAAGCCTTCAGGAATAGCACCAAACACCAAGTCTCGAAATCTGCTGTAGGTATGGGTCCCACCAGTTAACCCTTGGCCCATCACATTGTAACAATACATCCCATATGGAGTCACGAAACCCAACTTTGTCTCATCTTCTGATCTGACAGGAATGGCCCAGTATGAATTTGCGGCATCTGTAGCAAAGAAAAACTGCTTCCCCTTCTTCAGAACAGTATAAACTATCTGTTCAAGTTGTGGACATGGGTATTGCGACTTCTCAGTCACTCGATTGAGCGGAATGAAATTGTGCACCATTCTCAGACGTGCCTCTTTCGGAAGTGTCTCTGCCCGTGGCTTCAAGGGAAACTTTGTCCTCGTACCCCACTCAGAATCACAACGATATATCAAGCCAGCTTCTTCCATCTTCAGCAATAGACGGTGGCAGAACACAATCTCTTCTTCGGTATAAAGGGGTATTCGAGCTCGGTACAGTTTGGCTCCTGGTGTAAGAATAATAGCATCTTCGATAAGGTCAGTTCTCCGGATCCGTAACAGGTCAGTCTCGAATACATCTTGCCAGGTATATAACATTCTCTTTGCCTGTGATAATTGGATCTCTGAAAGATGCTGCCCCAGGTAGAGTTTTGTTGATGCAAACCACGCATTCACCTCGTCTGAAGTAATAGAGCTTTCACTTGGAATCTCGCGTTTTTCAGGCCTGCGAGTTGTCGGAAACAGCTGGGCCTTATTTCTTGTCAATGCTGTTGTCCCCAAGACCTTCCACTCCTTGATCACTTCAACTTCTATTTCCGCCCCTTCTTCTCCATCTCCAAATCCCCTCAACTCCTTCGCGCCAGTCAACCTCTCCTCCTTCACCTCCCTCACCTGTTTTCCTTCCTCCTCCTCTTCATCCATCTCCCCCTCACTCTCATCTCCATTTCCTCTAGCATTCCCTATCCCTTCTACCACTTTGTCCTCAACCCCTCCTCCATCAAACATCCAATCATCAATCAAGCAACCATCATCTTCCTCTTCAATCCTGCCAGGGTCATACATGCGTCGCTCCTTTCCCTGATGCCAAAGCGATGCAACTAGTTTTCCGAAAGTATGACCTTGCCGTCTCCATTTTTCCAGTGGTCCAGCTCATTCAAGAGCATTTCAATTGCATCTTCAGCCTCGTCATCATCAACATCAATGACAGATTGTGAGTCTAGATTTTCCATTTTCATATGAGTTCCACCAATTGGTATACCAGGAACTCTTCATCGGACTCGATCGCTGCCTTCAATAAACAATGTACGAGAGTCATAGTATTCCACAGCTCTAACACGTTTCAACCAACAACAGGAAAGTAATAATTGATATGTCTGAGACACAGCAACTTCATAGGCTTTGATTCTTGCGAGAACACTGGCAACGATGATATCCAGCCAGACATAATTTTTGAGAACCACCAAATGATCATCAGCCAATCGCATTCCCAACCCAGACACCGGAAATGTCTGTAGGCCAAGCTTTTCCACCAATTGGGTAGAGATTAAATCAAGCATTGCACCAGCATCGACAAGAACATCCGGCAATTGAATATTACCAACCCAAGCTTCGATATAAAGACACTCGATGTTGTCTTCCACTCCGGGAGCTGCTTCACTAATGACCTGATTGCCAACTGACATCTTAGAGGAATGAAGAGTTGCAGGCTGAGACGGTTGTGTTGCACCAGATAACTTGTTCTTTCGAATCCTTAGGATAGATGATCGTAGAAGCTCTGCCAAGTCACGACGAAGACGTGGTGAACAATCGAGTAACTGCGGTAATGTGATCTGTAAACTGGGAGTTGGACCATGTAGTGCATCTTGTATCGTGAAAGGTGTCTGACCCTTCATCCAATTGATTGGTGCAACAACACCTTTCCCCTTCATCTTTTGCGAAGGTACAAGTAAAGACTGGAACAAAGGAGCTTGCGGAACCTGCTGCTCCCTACTGCCAATATCACCCAGCATCTCCACTTCTCGTTGTCTATCATCTTCAAAAACGTCAACTTCATCTTCCCCGTCTGCCACAGCAGTGATCTCAGGGCCTCTCCCATATGCTAATGGGTTATTAGTAGGCTGAAGAGACTGCTGCGGGCCAGAGCCTTCTCCCATTTCCGCCATTCTTCTCAACACCTTCTGGGCCCTCTGCCCACTACTACTCTCCACATCCCCATCCTCTACTCGTGCCCTTTTTTCCGCCAAGGCATTCTCAAAAATAGTCCTTACTGCTGGGATCCGGGCAAGGACAACACAAGCATTTCCAAGATCTTTCCTGCTCACCGAACAAGACCGAACACAAGAGACAGGAGCCAATGATGACGTCGCATTGTTCCCAAGGTCATTTGCCAGACGTTGCAAAATAGTGCGTGGGGTAATCTCTGAAACGTTTGCACCAGAAAGTGGAGGCTCCATTCAGCGATCTGGAACTCGGTAATCTTGGTCCTGCAGTTCACGTTCACGGCGAATACAGTCTTGAATCTGTTATTGTTCGAAGGCTGAAACAGGCAAATTCGGACACGCATCAGAATAGTGACCTCTTGTCCCACAATTGAAACAAGTGACTCTGGAATTGCCACGACGAGCGTTCATTCCCATTCCCTGATATCCTGACGACTGTCTTGGTCTGCGACCCATTGATGTCTCATATGCAGACATGAACACATTAAACTGATCCTGAGTCATAGCAGACGAAAGGGCTGGGCTTACAGCAGACGATTGCACCACATCAGCTTTTCCAACTGCATTGACTTGGGGAATCGGTGGTGCAGAATAAAGAATCGCTGGAGGCTGAACATCCTTTCCCTTTTGGCTAGGGCGAAAGGGATCTGGTTCTCCAATTTCCTGGAAGGAAAACTTTACTACTGCCAGAGCTTTAACAAACATAAAATTTGGTGAATCTTTTAGGTCGAAAGTGACTTGTTGATGGCATTCCTGATCCTTCATGCCTTTGATGAAGGCAATCGCAAATAGGGAATCCATATCCTTGGGAATTTTTCTCGACAACTTTTCAACTCGGTGGACATAATCGCGAATGTGCTCAGTCTCCCCTTGGAGCAACGAGAGCATCTCATTCTGTACCGCAAACAACGAAGATGCCTGAGTCGCTTTCACTCCATAGCGGTCCTTAAACTCTTCCACAATCTTGGAATAACTCTTCTTATCTCCCTCAGGCAATACATAGTACCACCAATGCCATGCGTCACCATCACACTCGAGATTCTGACGGAATAGGCGAATCTTTGATTTATCAGTAGCTTCTACGATTCCGGGGGAAATGGTAAGGTCCCATAAAAGAGCAGCAGTCTCGATGTCGTCAAGATATTCCTCAACACTTTCAGACAAGTCTGTACTACCCCCATTAAAAGGAGTAATTTTAATAAAAGTTGTCATCCTTGAAGCTGTTAGACGAACAGAGGGAATGGCAGGGGATGACAATTGGGTCTCAGTTTTATTAATCAAGACGGAAGCCGGAAATGAGAAGATAGATGGTATTGATACCGATGATGAATTCGAAAGCTGACGGTATCGGCGCAGTAAATCTTCGTTGATATCTATTGCCTTGCTAAAGTAAGGTGGAGTATTTCCTTCCAGGTTGCGGAAGCGAATATCAGTCGAAACCAAAAGGAATTAAAAGAAATCGTGAAACGTAAATGTAAACGTAAACTGGAGGAAAGCTGAGGGCGCAACTAAGTCTCTCTGGTATAGAAACCAAAGAATCCGTTTCAGAGCACCAATGAAAGAACCAAAACCGGTCCGGACGTAAAACTGCAATAATAGAGAAGGTTCACTTCTCTAAGGGGAAACAAACACAGAAAGGGAAATCGTCGGTCGAAGGGTGAGCAAACACTACCAGGTGTGGGCAGAACGCCGCTCGCACAGCTGGAAGTCGAATGTTCGTCCTTGGAAAACAATTCTGTCGAAGGAAATCACACTCAAGAAGGAAAAGAAAAATAAAATCGGAAAGAGGAAACAAAAATAAATTCGCGTTCGTTGATGCTATCTCCGCTGTCTGTGTTCTCGTCTTGTGTCTTCGTCTCTCATTCTCTCTCTCTCCAAAAGAACTACAAGTGGTTGTCCCTTATAAAGGCATCCACCACACAACAACCCACTAACACTAAACACAGTCCCATCCACGAAAACCTAGCTACAATTTCCTAGGTCTATGAAGTAAATACTAACTTTTCCGCCACTATCCCTAAACCGATTTCCATCCCCACAGTACCCAAGACGTTAGGACCCCGGCAAGTGCAGAGTTGTAGTTAATCGAGGATGGTAAGTAAACGGGTTCAAATTGAGATTTCTTGCATGCGAGTACACACCTTTCCATGGGCTCAATCCGTATATTATCATACCGGTTTGTTTTACATCTATACTCACCCGCTATCATAGTTCCGTGTTTGTAATTGTCCAAGTCCGTGTTTTCATCACTTTCTCACTCTCACTCGCCCATTCCGCCGATATACGCGTAACACTTCCCCTACCCCCTCCTCCTAAAATAAAAACAAGGAAGGGAGAAAGGGCTATAATCCGAACCAGCAAAAAAAAAAAAGTGGTTTGTTGGGTGTTATTTGATGCCTAAACTACTCTACTGAGGCGAGGAGCGGGGAGTTGAGCTTTTGAGCATTCCGTGCTGTGTGCTTAGGGTTAGTTAGTTGCGGTCAGCTGCTTGGATGGTAGATTGTCGTGATTGGTCGGTAATCAGAGGAAAAAAAAAAACTTTTTGGAATTTTGAAAATATGATGATGTTGGAATGTGCGGCGGAGGTTTTGTGGGATTTATATTTCCGTGGGTGAGAGATGTCTGGTGTTACGCTAAGAGGTAAGTTTTGGATAAATTGATGAGCCAAGCTCTAGAGCTGGAGAGGCTTTCATAATTCTTTCGCTGATGGGGGGGGGTTGATAAAGCATTTCGGTCGCCGTATACTTGGGGTTTTTTTTTTGTTTTGTTTTTTTTAACGATAAGTTTGTTGGTATTGAGCGAGAGATTAACTTGACAGTTTGATGGAGGAACTTTGAAGGACTATAGGTATAGTATATCAATTCAACATCGTCTGGAATAAACCTGGACGGGAGTGTACACGTGTGGGAGATTCTTTCTGTCTGAGGGAATCGAGCGAGATCGCTTGGCTCCCTTAGGTGGACTATACAATCCTTTCCCGGCAGTGCTATATCTCCAGCAAAAAGGTGGGAAGTTGAACTCCCACCCAGTCTTCCCTGTTCAAATTAATTCTAAATGTAAAAGACTTTTTTTTTTTTTTTTTAGCAAGGTGGGGCTTTTCTCCGGGATCGAAAGTACACCCCTACAGTTAACTATAGGTGGAGGTCACGTATCAAAACTTTGATAGCAGTCGATAGGCTCATGATGTAGGCCAACTGGTCAGTTACTGCCACGAATAATTCACAAACCGTCAGCGTTGCCTAGGAGTAGGGATGAGTTGGTTTATCGATAGCTCCGGGGATAGAGTCCTTCCAAAAGTAGCTGGTAGACGCTGCAAGAGTCGTTCGGGGAACTGTGTTTGATAGTCTTATCGGTGGGGCTAGGATAGCAAAACACTCTCGTGAGCTGCTCCCTATCCAATCACGGCAGGCTGCAGCAGACTGTCTGCTGTGCCAGATAGGGTGCGAGTAATACGGTACGGTAAACGTTCGATACCGTACCGTAAATTACGGCTGTAACATAAAATGTTTCCCTGCATAGCGAGCACCCGGCATAGCGAGCACTCGCCACCTATTGGCTGGTCTTTGGTAGGTTGTATGGCTTTAAACCTTAGCTTAAAGAATTTTGTGAGCCAGTGCTCGTTGTGCCGGGTGCTCGCGATGTAGGGAAACACTGTACAATACCGGAAAAGGGAAATTCACACCAAATTCTCGAATACCGGGTAATTGCGTCCTTTGCCACAGTGTTCAGGCCGGGCTGGGTTCATAACATTCTTATCCACAATGCCGGATTATGGGTTTTCTTTTCCTCTTCTGCATAAACGTTTCTCTCCTCTACTCGTAACATTTGTCTCGGAAACTTAAAAACAAATTTGTACTGGTCCGACTCACGGGATCTGATAGGCTTACCGTACGTTACACTAGTGTATTGTGCCGTATGGTATATTACACCATGTAATTGTTGGAAGTTGCTCGAAGGTTATGGGAGGATATCCGGGATTGTAGTTTGTTTCGGAAGCTGGAGTTGGGAGATTATGGGAGAAGGTTCTTTTGTTAGTTGCCTCCCGTTGTCATGGTGGAAATGTTATGGGAGTGTGCGAAGGATTTTGGACATGTGTGGTGATCCATGGAAGGATCAGGGTTTCCTTATTATTATCATATATACTCCTGTTATTTTTGTTTTAGTTAGTGAGGAGAGAGACAAGATATTACAAGATTTTTGCCATTACCCTACTACCTTTCCCTAAGTCCCACACGAATCCGCTCACTCTACACTATCCGCTGCACTGCCGAATACCCCCTCCAGATATCTTTCCTGACAGTAATGATACCGATTCCACCCCTAGTGCCGGACGAGTGATGACTAGTGACGGCGGCTGGACATCTCGTTGGTTTTCCTGTTGACAAAATCGTGGTGTCATATCATAGTCTAGATTAGCAAATGGAAATTTTAATTGTAGTATGGGGAAATATCGGAGAGGGAGAGATATGATACATGGCAAATTAGTGTTTCCGGGGGGGGATTGGGGGTATATGATAGACCCAAATGTCCGTACGAAACCCCCGGTTTTTGGTAGTTTAAGAAATAAGAAATCCTTTCTGGACGACCTAAACCCTTGCCAGCTTGGAAGACCTAAATAATGGCGATACGGTTTGGGCCCCGTACCCAAAGTCTACAGGAAACTCTGAGCCATCCAACGCATCAACTGTCACATAAGTTAACCTAAACCTAAAGACTCCCTAACAGTCGCCCACGAAAAAACCTTGGCATGAACTGACAGTTCGCCACGGTATATAAAGGCTCCGCAGCTCTCCCTCTTCTTTCCTCCCTCCACACAAATTTCTGTTCTCATTTGCACACATAAATTTCTGTTTCACCCTGCCTACTTTCACACTTCTCTCTGCACATCTTTACTCTCCCTCTTCTTCATCTTCAGTTCTATCTCTTCGGGAGAAACAAACTCAGATACCCAACCTTCCCATATCCGTTATACTCCTGTATTCATTCTAAATGTCTTCCTCTTCTTCCCTCGTTGCCTTCAAGGCTTTTTTCCTTTCTTTCATTTATCATTTCTTCTGCGAGCTTGTCCCTTCTTGCGTTGCTTCTCTTCCTTTGGTCGTTATTTTGCTTGTTTGTCTTCCCCTTTTCATGACTTTTACTCTTTTCGCAGATGAACTCCTTATGGAATTCGTATCTGGCCTTCCCAACGCTACGTCTGAACATCTTTTCGAAGGTTTCTGCGTAGGGCTTGTGTATAGGATTTTTGTTTCCCCTGCACCCGTACCTGTTCCTGAGATTCACACCATCCCTCTCTCCGTTGTTTTGGAGAACTTGAACCGCGTTGATGCCCCTCCCCCTGCCCCTGTTGAGGTACAAGCTACGGGTATTCTCCCAGCTTCGTATCCTGCTTCTTTCCCCCCTTCCTTTACTCCTTCTCCTGTTCGCTGTGTTCCTGAGCGTTATCGCATGGTTAGGATGAATTGTATCCCCATGTTTGAGGAAAAGTTGTAAATGTTCTGCTTGTTTTTGTTTTACCTTGTTTTGTTTTGCTTTGCTTTGTTCTGTTCTGTTCTATTCTGCTTTGTTCTGTTGTGTGATGCTTCGTTTTGCATGTTTTTTGTTTGCTTTTTGTTTTGTTTTCTTGTTTTTTTCTGCAGGTTGCCAGCCTGTGGCCTACTAATCTGAAGGGTGCTATCTAGGGACCCCAGCTAGGATTATCACCTTGACGTGGTGCTGGGGCTTTAAACTAAGAATAATCCATCCTATGTCATTATCCTTGTGGAAGCGGCGGGGGTTGCTTCTTTTCCGAGCAGTCGAGTGAGGATTCATGATGAATTACTCGCACAATCTAAAAAGGAAGATACTGAGCATGAAGCAAATGCCAGCAGGTGTTGAGTTATGCCAAAAAAAAGGTCTAGCAAATTGCTTCCATAAATCACAGATTCTATACTTCAAAGCCTGTCTTACACCAATAACTTTACTCGACATTGATTTACCCAACTCCCACCTCCGTCGTCTCATTGCTTACAGGTAGGGCTAGCTGTCTTAGCTTGCAAGAGGATGCCACAGCTAGTCGAGTCAGTATGATACTGCGAGTGCCGATGTCAGCGGCCGAGTGAGGTATTGTGAATGGGCCTAATCGGTGGCTTGTGTTTATGGGTTAACGTCTGAAGTAGCGAGTTACAGATATACAACCGAATACAACCACACCCCCGTGCCTTGGTATAGGTATGTAGCAGAATTTTACTAACAAGCAGTCTTCAGGGCTTATGCCAACCTCGTCCAGCGCACTGCATCCAATTTTCAAGTGGGGCGTCACGAGTTGTATGGTGGTCTTTCGATTGTGGCATTCGAGTGATTTATGATGCAGCAATCAGACATGATACCTCAGCTATGTTCTACGATATCCGGGTCAATTATCACTCTTACAGTGAAAAAAAAAAAAAAAAAAAAGGAAGTGGGAATTCCTTGCCGTAGGACCTACAGAAGGCGGAAAAGCGGACTAGGAGCTTCAGTGGTCGTGTCGGGTGTATTTTGGTTATTCTACACAGACATCTGCACACGCACTGCAAACGAGCGGTGGAAACCCGGAAGTCAAGACTAATACCCCGCTTTCTTAAAATGTGATGAATATATCGCCTAATATTTCATGCAAGTTTTTGAAAAGAAAAAAAAAACAGTATTACCAAGACCTGTTATCCCTCATCCCTCCCTATTCCACCCGCTATCTGCATGAGCGAATGATGGAATATTTATCCCTCAGTTTATCATTCACTTTAGACAAACTAGCTCAAGATGTTTGTCGAAGCGAGGCTTGCTTTCATGCTTGGTCTCTATCACATGGCTTCTATCAAATCCTAGAAAAAGCAGGTCTTTTCTTGATGCCACACGAAAAGAAAAAGCATCTTTATCCAAGGCTTCCCCCTCCCAATCACAGCTAACTTACCCTTCAGCAAAGCACTCGGCGCGGAAGCTTTTGGTACGGTGCACTTCCCAAGCTTGGGTGCCCCAGCACGCTGATAATTTGTCGGAGCCTGCCCGGCCGCCGACTTACCAAAATCTGCGGAATTATAGGGATGTATTGATTGCTGGTGTGAGAAGTGGAGACTTGTACATGTAGGCTCCTGGATACCCGTTAGAGCCATGAATCATTAGGTTTGCTTCTACCAATGCATTAAGGTTAACTTATCTCAGCCTGAGATACATTTCTAACTACTGGTAGAGTACATTAGTCTTTCACGCCTTTTGTTTTGCAAAATCATTATGGCATGGGTCGCACGCTAGTGATGTCGCTAGGTTTAGCCAAACGCCCACAAAACTGTCTCACTGGGTAGTCACCAGCGTGATTGGTGTTATTCTCAGCTTTTTCCGCTAGCCTTTGGAGTAAGGAGTGACTGCTTTACATATAGTTGAATATTTAATAACGAACTCTATTCTCATCAGTCATTGGTTAAACTCAAGATGCGTCCAGGATTATCTTGATAATCAACTGCCCGCTGCCGAGTGATTATACATGGACCGGATATCGGTGTCATGGTTGTTAGAAATAGTGATCACCTTACAACAAAGTTACCCTCTTGCCTTTGCTCCCCCGTCCTGTCACTTTTGTTTCTCCTTTTATTTTTCCGGTCGCTTTCTTCTCCTTTGTCCTCATTAACTACAATCAACCAATTACTTCTTCGTCCTTGCTATCTCTTTCATGCTCATACCCGGTGATACTTCTAACAATGGTGGCAATTCATGAGGCGCAACTGTAATTGAGTCAAAGGGAGATCACTGCGATAACGCGCTAGACACGGGCGACTCGGTTAACACTCTGCATATTGGATCACTCGACCAACTACCGATTTAACATCCACTTGCACCTACAGTTAGTGTCTCGCAAATACGCCGAGTGACTCTCCCAAGCTAGAGTAGTAGTAGTATTGCGTGAGTGCTCGTATCTGTACTCATATTAACGCAACACCACCACCATCCTTGATTGAAAATTAATTTTTATTTTTATTTTTTAGGAAGGCTTACTCGAACAGTTACAGTACGGTTACCTGCACTGCGAGGTTAGACGTCGTACAGCAAAAGGTCCTAGACAGCACTACCGTGTGTACGGTACAGTACAGTGTGTTGGGAGAGACAACGACGTTCCAGTAGATGCGCCTAACCCCCTAAAGGAGGCGTTTCCGACGCGTAACAGCGCATAAGGCGGACCGATCTTGCCCCACGTCAGCGCTGACTGGAGTCGCAAAAGTGGGTGAAGCGAACTTCCTAAGCTCGGGACTGAAATCTCCTTTTATCTGTCGCACTGACCCCGAGTATCCGGCTGCTGGGGCAATTCACATCCCCCACCGGAAGCGCACAAACGCCATTACGCGCGGGTTGCGGACAAATGCTACTGGACTGCACCACCTCCTCCGATGCTGAAAGGCTAGCTAATACGGTAGCTGCTTTCACATGCGATTCTACTAATAACGTAATATTAATGATAAACTCTCGGAGTCTTGTGACTTGCACAGATAATCACAGGTGTTACATGGACCATATATCAGGATCACGATCACGCATCGTTGGGGTACACGACAGAGAGGGGACGCGATAGAAGAATACTGTTCTAATTGCGATGCTTTAGCGCTCCTTACATCATTCTTGGCGTGCCAATTCAATTAGGTCCTTATGCACCGTCCACCACCGTTGGACAAACTCACGATTATAATCAGCACAGCGTAAGAGCGCGGATGACACAGCAATACACAGCAGACCCACTCACGCAATGCGGCCCCTAAGCGAGCTTCTCCTAGCTAACTAGCTAGACATACCGGTATAGCATTTGAATGTCCGCCCCCCCCCCCGGCTGACCCATTCGAGTATCCGCTTCAATCCAATTAACCTTCCCCCCCCCTTTTTCCCAATCCTCGCCTTACCGTATAATATTCCCCCGCATAACTTACCTGCCCGCCAGAGAGAGACAAACCATGAATCACCCACAAAGCTGAAGACGACCCATCATCATCATCATCATCATCATCATCATCATCACGACTAAATAAAAACAAAGAAAAAAAGTAAAAAATAAAAAATAAAAAATAAAAAAAAGTAAAAAGAAAAAAAAACCTATCCAGCCATTACAAAAAAAAAAAAAAAAAACTCAAAATCCAAAAGAAGGAAATAAATATATAACCCCCCCCCCCAGATCGCACATAGTTCACAGAATATCACTCGATAGCGGGCCGAGTGGCAATACCCGTTGGGAATCGTTTCAAAAAAAAAAAAAAAAAAAAAAAGAAAGTTTCCTTGTGTGACCCCCCCCCCCTTCACGAGTTATCATACCAACCCTCCACCTCGTGGCAGGTAGGGCTTCATACCCACGTCCCCCATTCCTGCTACGTCCCCATAATACCTACAGGAATATGGGGAGGAGGGAGGAGGAGGAGGAGGAAGAGGAAAAGATGGTGAAAAAAAAAAAATGAAAGAAAATGTACTAAAACGGTTCAGATATGGCCAAGGTTGGACAGAATGGATTGAATGGATTTGAATTGGAGGGGAGGGAAAGGAAGGGTGAAGTAACGAGTACTGGTTTTTCAATAGACGCACGGTTTCACCTGCGGTCCATGTTGCGTGTATGTATGTGCGTTGTTGCGCGGCGGAATAATTCTGCGAGCGGGGTAGGTTGGAGATGTCGGAGGTGGATGGAAGGGGGAGGAAGGGGTTAATTGAAGAAGCAAAAATTGGTGCAGGATATAGTATTGCACGATGATTCGTGGGGTCGCCCTGTAAGTTGTTGTGTCCGAGAAACCCTTTTTTTTTTGGCGATTATGGTGATGATGGTGATGGTGAGGGTTATGGCAGGTTGGGAAGGTATTCTTAAGGATTTCCCTTTTTTTTTTTGCATATATCCTGTATGTTTCCGTGCCCCACATCATCGTCCATGATCGGGCTCAACCCAGCCCGGGATTCGAGGTTATGGTGAGTGTGAAAATTTCCCGATAGAGACTTACTTGGAGGCGGTGATGAAACTATAGTTACTGGAATATACTCCCCCTCCCCCCCCCGAAGGAAGTGAAAACACAAAAACGAACCCTCGTGGAAGTGAGTTAAATAAAGAAATAAGAAATAAGAAATAAAGATAAGGCTTGGTTGAGGGAAATATCCTTCTGTGCTTTCTTTCCTTTTTTTTTTTCCTTTTCTCCCCCAGTTAAGCCCAGTACCCGCTCGGCAAAAATTAGTACCCAAGTTATCATACCCCCCACTACCTCCGTTATCAGTACGTGCTGACTTATAGCGAGGGTGGATAACAACACTGTGAATCGTTTACTTTTTCACCGGAAAGGTTACCGGATGGATATTCTTTTCTCTTCTTTTCTAATCTTTTTCCTTCGTCCCCATATAATTTCCCTGGCATGAGCTACCGTGCTACTACCATAATATGCGAGTATACACTTTTTTATAAACCGGTGAGGCATGCCAAGAGCGCGGTAATCTTGTACTCTTGTATTAAAGTGCGTTAAGGCCTCGCCTATTTGCGTTGGATCAAGGAGTGGGATGTTATGACGTGTGCCTCCCTGCTGCTGCTGATGTTGCTACGGTACTGCTGCTTCGGGGAGGAAGGGTGGGAAGGTGGTATGTGCTGGTTAGACGCGGTACCGAATGAGCGTCCCTCAAGTTATAATAAGGAGGGAAGGCTCCACACTTGGATGTGGGGTTAGTAGCAAGACCTGCATGTCTTAAGTCATAAAGTATCGTCCGTCATGGTATTTGACTAATAAGGCTTTCGTTACTGTTGTGTTCTTACTAAGTAGGAATGTTGACTTTGTCTCTGATCAAAGGATCCTAGAACTTTTGTGTCTTACAACTTCTTCAGTCTCTAGTTTAGATTACCTGTATGGTAGTCGAGTGGGCTAGATAATATGATAACTTTGACGAACTGATTAAACCCCCCCCCCCACCCCCCCTCCTCAATCTCAAGTGCTCGAGACTAGCTGAGGAAAGCCTCACAAGAAGAGCTAGAAGGCAAGGTTTTCTGAACACCTGGCCATGTGGAAGCATAAGGTGATGATAAATCACCTAACCACGAAGTGGGAAGGCTTAATAACCCCACTGCTTCGAGAAAAGTGATCGTTCCAATCACTCCATCGCCCGTGAAGCTGACATGTCCATATTGCTGTGCCGTGGACAAACGTACCATGCTTGTGATATTTCTCGTTTGCCCACCCATCATGATCCATGCAGTCCAATCAGTCTGGACCCAGTCTGCCTGTCCATCCTATCCTATCCCATCCAGCAAAACCCTGTGACCCAATTCACATATCCAAGAAATGGAAGTGAAAGGAAAAGGAAAAAGAGAGAAAAAACAAAAGTTTCAACACTGCATGCAATGACAAACCCGCACGAAAACATCCCCCCCTAGCATCCCACGGATCAGTACGGTACGGGACGGTTCAGTCCGGCTCAGTCCAGCCGACCCACACCGTGTTTTCCACGACCAAATGAGACAATTCCGAGGAAAACCCAACGACCCAGCCATTCCGCAAAACCACACGACCCCTGCCACAAACAAAGTGTAAAAAACAGCCTTACCCACACACCGGTACCAAACGGCGACCAAAGAAAATAAAGGAAAACCAGCCTATGATATCCCCTCCCACCACCACCATCACCACCCTTGAATACCAGTCCCAAACAAAAAAAAAAAGGAGACCTTATCGAGAAATAAATCAATAAATGAAACACAAGCCTTTCCTATCACGACTTACCATATCGTATAAGCTAGTTTGTACTTTTACACAGTAGCCAAGTATCCCTCCCCAAGCAGACAAGCACAACCCCTTCCTTCCTCCCTTCCTCCCTTCTCTTTTGACTGAACTCCCGCCGCCAGCGCGATAATTAATTTCCGCCAAAGCGAGCATCCGCCGTACACATACGTCTCACGCGCGCGCGCGCGCGGTCAAAACGCAAATGACGAAAAATCGCGCTACTGGAATTCAGAAGGGTGACAAGCAAGTGAGTGGGATAGGGTAGGGGCTATGGTGGTGCAAGAATGCCACGGTTTCCGAGAGAAGTTGTGCGCAGGGTCTGCTCACCGGTTGATGCTTAGGCCCGATTGATTGATTGATTGATTGATTGATTGATTGATTGATTGATTGGTGGATGGGTGGATGGGGTTGTCTGGCGGAATATTCCAAACGAAATGGAATTGCCCCGCACAAGACACCCCCTTGCATGAGTGATAGAGGACGAACCCGGAGAACTGGCTGGCAAGGCTGAGGTTCATGGGGTGTCACTCGGAGTGCTCGGGGCCCGGTTCTGGGACTTGGACCGTGCTGTGGGTGTCAAGGGGGGATGGGGGAGGAAGATTGATGCGAAGGTAGATAGGGTGGCCTGTATGGAGGAGAAGAAGCGGGGAGCTGGCTGAATGAATGAATGAATGAATGAATGAATGAAAGACAGGGAGGTAATTGGGTAAAGTTTGTTTTTTCAGTACTTTCGTGAGGTTTAAAAAGATTCTATCTCTGGAGTATCATAGGCAGGGTCTCTCCTTCCACCATTTCCCCCTTCCTTGCCTTACTCCCTTCCCTCCTCCTCCAGAGTCTATCACACGACGAGGCGAGGTCCCAAACGCGCTAACGAGAACCAACCTCCCCTGCCCTCGCCTTCCTAGCGTCACTTTCGCTTGGGGCGTTTGGGCGCCCAGAGTTGCCTTATTCACTCATTTGCTAACTCATTCACACAATCTTTCTTTTCTTTCTTTTTTTTTCCTCCCATGCTGATACACGCACACCACTCACGCTCACCGGTTCTAATTTGGTGGCTCCCATTTCGCCGGAACGAACGTCTGGTTGGCTAAGCAAGCGCGTTTAGGACCCCTACCTGGATAGCCGCCGTTGTCGTCACTGGCCCTTTTGTCCTCAGCCCAGTCAGTATCCTCAAACCAGGAATTGTTTGATCGTGTGTTTTTTATATAATTAAAATTTCATCTCATTTTACTATTTGCACGATAGGAGGGCTCACTTTCATGCGGCCGCCAGGGCGGCCTTGTTTTGATGGGGTTTGATTGGTTTGGATTGGTTCGTTTCTGTTTGGAGTTTTTTTTTTTTGGTTGGGGGGGGTTTTATGAATGAACGGATTTAACGTGCACTGCCACTTCGCTTACGGGGAAGTTATCATGGGATGGATGGAACTGATGAATGGATAGAGGGGAGGTTTTTAATTCTCCTCTGTTATTATTTCTTTCTTTCTCTCGTTCCACGGGCGAGGGTACTACTCGGCCGACAAATTACAAAAAAAAAAAGGGATTTGTAGAAGAGTAATGTACTGTACAGTACGGAGTGTGAATGAGCAGGAGGTGGAATTTTAAAATACCACCATCGCCTTATGAGAATACACTTGTCAGCCAGAATCCCACAACAAGGAAGCTTACTAATCGCACCGTATATACACCAAAGTTCTCCCCCCCTCCCCCTAAAAAGGTGGAATAATAACTAAATTCTGCAAAGATTTTACTCCTGTGATGTGTAACGTAACATAACATAACGTAACCAAGGATGTGCGATGTATACTGCCCATGCATGGCTGTCTAAGCGCTTTAACGCTCAGGAAGGGGGTATTCGGGAAGGTGCCTCTATGGGTATGGCACTTTCCTGCTCGCTGAGGATTACAGAGGGGGGAGTTGTGTCTTATTACGAGTACAAGTACGAGGCTGGGGACAGAAATCACCGGTAGCGTAAGCCTATCACGCCAAAAGCAGCCGACTTCAAGTAGTTGAATTTCCTCCCCAAGTTACCCAAAGAATGCAAAAATACTAGCCCAAGCTTCAGAACTATGTCAACTTTTCATACACAGAAGCTTAGGGCTAGCAAAGATAGATTGCTGTTTTGGCAGCTAGAATTATTCGATTGAAGTTGAAAAATGGCCAAAAAGCCACTGTTTCCCATATAAAAAGCGCCAAGACCCAATGTTACTTTCACCCCTTGATCAATAGACATCCCAAAAAATGAGATGTTCATTTGTGATGACCTGGAAGAGAAATTCCAAGGAATTCTCTTGGATATGCAGTAAAAGTTGGGTTTTATTGATTGAATAGAGGTGGTGTTATAATGTTGTGAACATGGCTACTTTGGGTGTAGAACGCACTTCTACCGATGATTTCTGTCCCTAGCCTCGTACGGAACTATGGATGTCATTGGCCCTGGGGATATTGACACGGTGCTGGATGCGAGGTTCGATTTGAAGGTGGAACTAACCGGGGGGGGGTAAAGTTTGTAATATTCTGTGAGTGAGACATTCTTGATGGCTTCGTGGTTCGGGATCTACCGTAGACGGCGGTTTTGGGATGGGGTAGGTATGCCGGCCTTACAGTACTTGTACTGTGTAAATCGCTATACTCGTATCATGGGCCGGGAGTAACTTTGGGAATAACTGGCTATGGCCGGCCGGTGCATGGCACGGCAGGCGGGCTTTTGATTGTAAGAATTAGAGTGCTTGTATGCACATTACATACTAGTTCGGTACTTTATGTTATTGTATGATATGGTATGGGAGTGCGTGACAAGACATAACAACTCAGTAAGCCGCCCGCGGATATCGTGACAACCTGCCTCGCGAGCCCTCCATCCCATCGGACGACACAGTCTTGTCAGATTAGCCGCAGACGAACTTCTGCGCTGCTAAACGAGTAAGTATTGTAATACACGACAAGCCCCATTCATTACATACATCACTGTCAGGTCAAGTCAGCGTAACACAAAGGTCTCACCCAAGAAAGAAAGAATGCACGAAAACTATCCCAAATTGCCAAATCCTGTCTTGCCTGTCCAGTGCAGCACACCGTATATCTCAGTACAGTACAGTACAGTACACGCCAGTCAATGTACAAACTCTAAAAGCGCCATTAAACTTAATCCCAGAAGGCATACCACCGGAAAGCACCCGGGTTGAGAATGATGGCTTTGCTATCATATCATGTTCTTACAGGTAGGTAGGACGTTACATAACTGTATAGTACTGTTGGCTTAACCTAGTACAGTTCGGTACCAATAGATATCGTATTGCCGTACTGTACAGCACAGGTTACCGGCATGGGGAACCAGAACATTTGAGTTCGAATTTAGTATGGGCGCTCAGATGCGCACAGACAATTTGCCATACAAATTTTAATCCCTGTGTTCGGGTTCTCCACTCCAACTTGTAAGTACGGCTATTTCGAGATAGGGCTGGAAATCTCCCCCCTCCACACCACTCCACTGCGCTTCACGTCAACACAAGTCTGTACGAGTAGGAGTATGATATCATCGACTGCAGCAGAATCCCTCAGGTGGCTTCCTCAAAAGAAGTATAAGACGCCGCGGCCGTGGGCAATCAAGCCAGCCAGCCAGCCAGCCAGCCCACTTGAAGCGCACCCAACCCACCCATCCACGCACAGACAAAAGACGCAAACTTCAGCCCTCATCAACTGGTACCGGCATTTTTCTTTTCTTTTTCAACCACCACCACCACCACCACCACCACCTCTTCCTCCTCTCCTCCTCCTTCGCTTTTTACTTTCCTTTGGGGAAATCTTTGTCTTCCGCACAATTTGAGGCTCTGACGCCCTACCTACAGCTTTCCTTTTTCTTGTTCTTTTTTTGTTCTTTTTTTTTTTTCCTTTTTTTTTTTCCTTTCTGGCTTCCATGATTATGATAGGATACCGCGAAACGATGCGCTGACCGCGTGCGCCAGCCAGCCTACCGGTGCGCACCTATGGCGTGATATTTATTGATCAGAATTATTGTGGAGATGGATGGGATACGGTGCAGTAGGGTAAGTTAGAAGGAGGGACAGATGTACAGTACTGTCCTTGTAAACGCAAGCGATTTGCGGCTGCGTTTTTCACACCGGAGGTGGATTTTTATTTCCGTGAGATACGATGCGGTGCGGGTAGGGTTTAGTAGTCGGGTCGAAGTATGATTTGGGGACTTGGGGTTATAATATCATGCTCGGTCAACTTTTTCCCCCACAGCACCTTCATTCATTCATCCATTCATACGCGCATGGGAATTTTCATACATGTGAGCACAGTAGTGTGTAAGGGCTTTGGAACAAGTGGAAGTTAGTTTTTCTTAGCACAATAAAGTCTAGTTAGTTATGATAGAGGCTGTTTGGCGCGCCGTGGTTGGAAAATGCGGTCAGTTACAAACCATGGTTGTGGAACCATGGTTGGAAGATATGTGCACACCATGGTTCGAAACCACGTCACGTCAAAAATGAGTGGAATATTTTGGCCTGATTTAAGAGAAAAATGTCAATTCGGTGGTGAATTGCAAAGGGCTGAGACCTAGTTTCTGCAAAACCATGGTTTGCAAACAATGTCTATGATACCAAAACAGGCCAGTAGTTTCAAACCATGGTTTGGTCTGCAACCACGGTTTGAAAGCCCAACCACGACGTCGCGCCAAACAGCCCCCTCCTTAGTCAGTTACCGAGGCCGTAGTGGGTTTATGATACTCGTGCAAGTACATACCAGGGGATATGTTTTCTTTCGCACAAGACAAGGATTATTAACTGCAAAATAATCCCTGTCTTGTACGAAAACATATCCCCTATTTGGCTACCGTACGCTACTCCGGTTATCGTAGCTAGCTCTTATGTCCTGTTGGAACCCTTTTCCTTTGCCACTTTTCACTTCCGCGCGGAAGGGGTAAAATTAAATAAAAAGGGAACTGAGCGGACGAGACGAGACGAAGCTGAGGTTAATCGTAGACTACTATTTCATGCTGGGTTGCGTTTACCGGTACGATAACTGGTAATCTTGTAGTAGTTGTGAGCACTTGACTTAATCTGTCATCCTATGCTGGAACGGAATCATTACATACACAAACCCTACAGTATTCATGTGAGTTAGGCTAGTTTAGCAATCTAGGGCGTAGAAAATTTCCAAGTCATGTTTATCCCCCTCCCTACTGTAGTAACAATTCGGACCTAGATTGCTTGCGCTTAGGGACAAAGGGTAAAAAAAGTACGGTAGAATCGGACCCCGGTTGGTCGTCTCGTGTATCTACTCACTGCAAAATCGACTGTTAAGGATTTCGCCATTTGCGGTGGGAACGGGAATTATTATATAGTTTCTACAATAAAGGCTGTTTTTTTTCTTTCTAATGATTAAATTGTTTCTTCGCTAACAGGGGTTTGATATTGTAGACCACTGTCGGGGTGAAGTAAATTGTGGAGGAGGAGAAGAGAGAGGGGGCTTGTCCTTGTCTATCTATCCATAACACTCTACAATATCATAGGTGTGATCATTGATGACACTAGTCCATGTGTGTACTAGTAGGCTGCCTGAGTAGATCCTACGGGTTATTGTTATGAATTCGCAGATTATGTTCTTCCACCATTGACCTATCATCTCATTAGATAACAGAAGTGGTTCATTGTGCGCTCAGCCTTTGTCCACCCCAACACTATGGTACAAAGGCTGAATTTTTTTTTTCCTTATCAATCATTGATAGCATGTCTTCTGGAAAAAGAGACATTGACCACACTCGATATCCGCGCGAGCCAAAGTGATCGAAACCAACCACCATTACTGTGCTTTACCGGCAGGCTATTAAACTCCACCACTCACTCACCTACACCGCGCGCGCAGGTCACAGATCATCCGGGGAATCCACCGCACACATCCACCCATCCACTTCTATAGGGCTCGCGGCTGAGGAGCTTTTTTTTTTCTTTTTTCTTTTTCTTTCTTAAAAAAGGCGCGAGAAATGTCCACAACCCACAGGAGGCGGGGACATCCATCAATCCATCTACGATACTCGAGTACCCATCCGGTCCCCGCCCCACAACTGTGACAAGCCGGCATCAAAAAGCACCTATCCCCTTCCTATCCCTCTCCCTCCCTCCATCCATCCACTCACGAATCAACGATACAGTACATCCGTCGCTCTTAACAGACAGACACACACGCACACACGCCCTACCACACTCACTTCCTCCCTCCGGAACACACACCGGGCAGCGTCAGGCGGATATTTTCCGGAAAACCAAAGCATTGCGCTTTGCTCCTTCCTCGTCTCCCCTCGCTCCTTCCTCGTACATGCAAGGTATCACCAAGCGGGTAACATACATACCTCTGGAATGGTGACATGAACAAGCGTTTTGGAAGGGAAAAATAATAAAAAAAAAATAAAAAAGATCATAGTAAAACAGAGTAAAAAAATAAAATAAAATAAAATACGGAGATAATAATGATGATAATAAGAAGATTATAAGAAATTTTGTCGCACTTGCCGTACTGTAGGGAAGGCTTAAAAAGACACATTTCTCTTCTTTTCTGTTTAATCGGTTGAATTAACCGAGCTACGGTAGTTACGGTAGGACGGGGTGATGTGATGGGGATGGTACTGTACTTGTATGATAATATGATGATGATAATAATGTTTTTATGATAATATGGACCAAGTTACCTTGTAACCGTATCTCCTTATTGCTCGGCAGATGGAAGGTAACTTGGAAAGAAGGAGAAGGAAGGCTCTAAAGGTGATTATTTTTCCTTTATCCTTCTGGGAAGCTTGGTGAGGTTTTATTCCTCTATACTGGCGGTTAGAGTACCGTGTTTGTATAGTACGTGGGTTGATTGATGGATTGACTTGACTTGACTACCGTTACTCGCCTTAGCTGGGTAGCCAGGCAGGCAGGCAGGCAGGCAGGCGGGCAGGCAGGTAGTTCACTAGACCAAACGATTTGTTGAGTGCGCGCGAGTGAGTGAGTTGAGGAGAGAAAATCAAACGCAACTCCCGAGCGGAAATCAATCAATCATTCATTCCTCATGGGGGTTTCCCCGGAAACGGAGGAAGAGGGAGTGAGAAGGTGTGTGTGTGTGAAAGGGGGGGGCGTAAGGTTAGTATCGGTGGTTACAGAGTAAATTCTGCCTGAAGCAGGTGATGCATTGGGGAATTGTGATTTGTGGTTGTGATGGTGAATCCTTTTGCCCTTACTGAATTTTTTTTATTTTTTTTTTAGGGAGGGGGGTGGTGGTGGTGGTGGTGGTGGTTTTTTTTGTTTCAATCGTTCTTGTTAAAGATGCGGTACCCGAATTGCTACTGGACCTGGGAATACTGAGTGAGTTATTGTTAGTTATCAAAAATAACCAAACACCTCCTGGTAGCAATGGGAAATACTTTCACCATATATCGGGCATCATGGTAGAAGTTTTTCCGGTTGCTACCTGGAAGTGTTCGGTTATTTTTGATAACTGACAATACAGTACTCGAGTAAGTAAAAAGGGATGGAGCGCCCCTCCTGGTTCGATACGGATGCCGATTGATTGATTGACTGGTTGATATTGAGGGTCTATGAATCGTGCCTGAGGGGAAAAAAAAATAAGGGAAGGCAAAAGAAGGGATTTAATTCGTCGGGTGCACAAATAAACCTAAGCGCTCGCCGAATCAGATATCATGGTGGCGCTCCTATTTAGACTCGGCTGTCCACATCTCGGTTACTTCGCCTCTTAACATCAAACAGGACTTTTTTTCTTTAAAGATGATGGGAATTGTTGGTTTTTTTTTGTGCTCAACCTGATTTTATCCATTGTGCCCTTTCGTCTATTATCTCTTCTTTTAAGGGGGTATTAATAATTGTTCCATCATATTACTTGTCTTGATGAGAGTTGTGTATGATATGTAGGCATGTAGTAGGACTGGTCGGTAGCGGGCTGAGAACCCAAAACAGCCAGCAAGACCATCCCTCAAACCCAGGAATCGGATCACAAGAACACTGCCCAGCGGCGCCATCGCGGCGTATCCTTCAATAACAAGAACGGTGTTGCACACTATCTAGCATTTACCAGACCAGTACAACTTTCGAAAGGCTTCAGATTTATTAAACCCCTCCAATGGTGAGAGGACTAAAGTAGACTACTGGTGCCGTTTGTTAGTTCTCTGATGCAGTATTGGGTTATCGCTACGACATGATGGTTTCTTACTACTTCATTATTCGAGACTTTCAGGACACCATACATGATTTCATATCTCTCACTCATCCTGCTGACCAGACGTGACATTGAATATCCACCGGTATCAAGCCAACTTATTACAGCGCATGATGATCCAGAGTGGAGGGTGGAGGATATCCATTAAAGTTATCCAAGTAGGTACGAACACCAAAGGAAGTAAGTAAAGAAAGAGAAAGGAAAGTAAAGGAAGGAGGTAAGGCCGTATGGTGGTAGCGCAGAACGGACAAGGCACAGCATACCGTATCTCATATTTCACACATCTCGCCCCTACATACATACTATGCCCATCCATATTCAAGTGCCTCCCTGATCAACGCGACAGCCGACTTGCGCTGCGGCGAGTAAAAACAAAAACAACTGGGAGATATATCCAGTAACGGCGTCACTTTTTCTTTTTTTTTCTTTTTTTTCCTTCTTCCCTAAATCTTACTTGCCTGGTGGACTAGGACTCATAGCGATTACACTGCGAACAAGAAGGTCCACTTACCCTTATCCGTACGCTTCGCGTTTGCTGACCTCTTTTTGAAAAGAAAAAAAAAAAAAATCAAAAAATCAAGATTCTCTTCACGAATTACAGAAATTACAGACCCCCCCTCTCCCCCCCTCTCCCCCCCCTTTCCATTCACACACTCACTCTCTCATTCTTTCGCACTCACCGCATCTGCCACCCGCATTCGTGATATATTCGAGAGAGAAAAGGATAAAGAAAAAAAAATACCGCGCAAGGAGAAAGGGAAATAAAATAAAATAAAATAAAAAAAATAAGAGCAAGAAGCGAATAACCATCAGCATCAGACTCAGCTCGGAGGGAAGCCTTTTTTCTTCTTCTCCTTCTTAGTCTATTGCCTTTCGCACAGCACCAGCATGTATCGGGTATTTGGCTTACATGACTTACCTCAGTCCACCTTACCAAGAAGAAGACTGGGGGAATTCGGAAAAAAGGAAATAAAAATGAAACGTTTTTGGCGCGAAATAGACGGATTTGGATAACTACACCCCGCAGCCGCGTTTGGCGCACAAGAAGGTGAGTTTTTTTTTCTTTTCTTTTTTCCCTCGGTTTTTTCCACAAAGGTGAAGGCAAAGGAAAAAAAATAAAAAATAAACCGGGAATGAAATAGTTAAGGGATAAAAGAGGTAAAGCGGTACAGACAAGTAAATACATAGATGCAGTATTGGAATACAAGTACTGTACGATGGGAAAAGAAAAAAAAGGCGACAGGTAGGAGGCAAAATAGATTGAATGTGGCATACAGATAGTATTGGAGTCACACGCCCGGTTTTTGAGTTTATTCAAGTTTATTCAGTTTTACCGTGTTTCTTGACAGTAGGAGATGGGATAAATCAAAGGAATGTAATTAAAAAAAAAAAAAAAAAAAAGACCCGTTTGACTCTTTGGCGATTGTAACCCCTGCTGTTGGTGAAATTCTTGATCTTTTCAAATCGTTTGCTCTTTAGAAGAGGGGTGTTTGAGAGTTCGGTTTGAGGTCGCTTTCTTTCGCCTACCGGCAGTATGCTGTCAGTGTGACTTGGTGCGGTAATAAGTACGTAGCGGTGAGATAAACGATTGGTGTATTGATTGTTGTGACGGTTACCGTTTGCAAGAGGGGGGGGGTAGGATGTATTGGTATGATTTGGTCTGAGCTTGATCCATTTATGGTATGATACAGGCGCTGTTTAGTCGAAGCGTACTTGGGGTGAGATTATTAATTCGGACACCTATACTAGTATCATATATACGGATCCGTATTAAATACCCTATTCTTTGACCTGAGCTTCTTGGAGCACTGAACACAGGGATAAACACTTGAACCGTACCTTTAATAGGGCAAGGTGAGTGGAGGGTGGATGGGTTGTGAGACCTACTAGTCTATACTATTCGTACTTGAGAAAGGCACAAAAGACATGGAAAGGCACGACAAAGCTCAGAGGGGAGGAAGGTAGGCAAAAAAAGAAAAAAAAGAGAGAGAGAGAAAAAAGAAATTCACGTTGGAAAAAGAAAGGAAAAAGGGCCATTTTCCCTTGGTCTATGCTTTTCATCATTTCCTTAAAGTAACAATTATTGTGCTCGGAATTATTTCCAGTGCTTCTTCGGTTCTTGTAATGACTGGGCTGGTGAAGATTGGCTCTTTTTTAAAGTTAGACTGGGCTTAGGAGACTAAAGGGTCAGGCTCACGCTTTTGAGCTGTGTCCCGCCACTTACTGCCGCGAAGCCGGAAACTTGCAAATTCTGCTGGGGGTTCCTCTTTCGTCCATTGCCTCACGTCGTGCGTCTTGCCTTTCTTTTCCCCAATACCCGCCCACAGCGTCTACACCGCTTCCACTTCTACGCTCTCACCTCTCTCTTCTCTTCTCCCACCACTACCACAAACCACCACCAAAACCCTCATTCACCTCCACAAACACTCCCCCCCGTTCATCCATCCACCCTTTAAACCATACACATCTATCCGCACAACTCCACACGCTCACTTAATCTTCTAACCACCCCAATTCACTCTTTCCCGTAGAGCTGGTTCCAACTTCCCATAACGAAAGTATCAACAACCACCTGGAGAATTTACTCCCTCCCTTTATTCAACCTTCTTTCCCGCTCACTTCGACTTTCCACTCCTCACACCCACCTCCCCACCAAGCATTTGCTTCCCGGTGCTTGCATCATCCCCAGATGCTATTTCTTCTCGTGGGAAAAAAATAAAAATAAAAGCTCGATCCCTTTCGACTACATACACCTGCATTCGCGTCCCCCACCACCTACGATTTTCCCGCTCTCGTGTACCTATTAGACCGGTTTTGTAGTTGACTACATCTTTACCAATCCCCTCGACTTTGGCTACCCCCTCATTCCATTTCTTTTATAACATCTAGTGATCTTCCTCATTTCCAATCGGAACTCTCATTCCACTAACGGTAGCTACCGCACACTCACATTCAGCTTACAACCATAGCTAGCGCGACTTTGGTTTCTTTTACGATGGGCGAAATGAGGAGTGATGGTGGTAGAAAGCTCTCTACCACCGAGGTTACCGAGGAATCTGGCACTCAGCACTTTACAGCTGTCAACAATTCTAATGGGAATTCAAATCACCGTTCTCAGTTACCGCCGTTGGGAACAGGACAAGCTCCGAGAGATATGAATCCAAACCCGAACCCTGCAACATCTACGGTCGAATCACCACGATATCCTTTAAAAGGAGACGAACATTGGCAGCATAACCGTCCCGCAGATATAGATATGAATGGGGTGCCACAGAAGCGAAAGAGGTCACCGGAGATTGAGAATCAGCGGGCGGTCACCCCTACCACACAAACTACACATCATCATCTGGCTGCCCACGAAGCGGCTCTGGGCGCGGAGGAACACGGTGGAATGAACAATCACCAACACAAACGTCAACACGCGGAAATACACGAAAAGCACGGTGGGAATTGTGTGGTGGATGATGAAAAGTTGAACGATGGTGATAGCACAAGGGCTGGGACATTGGAGGGTTCACCGCAACCTGGATCGCAACAAGGGCGAGGCGGGCGGAAAAGGGTATTCAGCAATAGGACTAAGACTGGCTGTATTACTTGCAGGAGGAGGAAGAAGAAATGTGATGAGGGAAAACCTGAATGTTTGTTCACAATCCTTCCCCCCCTACGTATATCCCGACGCTGTCCAATGAATTATTTCCCCGCAAACTTTCTTACCCTATTTTCTGAACCCTGTTTGGTTTATGTTTGAATTTTCAACCATTTGAATAATCCATCGATTTTTTTAATTGCTCTCGTTATAATATACATACATGAGGCATACCGTTTTTAACTGAATGAGACTAACTCTCTAGTAGGTAGCAATTGCAAACGTGGTGGATTTTTCTGCGAAGGGTATTCCGGAAAGATCAACTGGCAGAAGCCACCCGGCAGGAGTACCAGCACGGCGGGTGCACCAGTAAACATCCAATCCAAGACCGAACAAGCTGGCTCAGCCTCCGCGTCCCCCTCGCCTGCCGTCGTGCAGAAGCAATCTCAGACTCATCGGCTTGACGAGGTAGCTCAACATCAGTCACCACAAACCAGAGTGATCCAATACCCTTACGATATGACACCTACAGTGGTTCCGGAGAAGCAAGTCTCAGAGGAGTCTACCTCCCCCAGCGCTGTCGAACTGCCAACTCTCCATCCCTCCCAAAGGGCGCAGACGCCTCAGGCATCTGCGCTTCCAGCGTTTGTGTCAGTCGTGCCACAACAAGTAACGCCGACCAACAACACTATTATTGGCCACCGTGCCTCGGTCTCGGTCTCGCAGGCTGCAATAACTGCCGCCAGCGGGTCTTCCATGCCTCGTGAACGTTCAGAGTGGGAGAAAATGGTCCATTCTGAGTGGTATTTCGCTAGTGCTCCCGAGCTTGTTCAGGAACGGGAGAGATGCAAGACTGCATGCTGGCGTTTCAATAGCGCTGCCACCAACCCTGATCTTGGCATCTCGAAAACTGAAAAGGGAAGGTTGCTGCATCAAATTTTACGACCAGGAAGGACATGGGAGGCTACGCGGGTTAATGGACCTACAGGACCGGAGGTATCTTATATTGACGATGTGGGTACGCCTAGCGATATCGTGGATGTTCGTGTTGATGCTCCATTCAATTGTAGCTATGGTTACAACATTCGGTTAGGGAAGGATGTTTTAATCGAGGCTGGATGCACCATCTTGGATAGTGGCTCCGTGAGTTTATCATTGATTGGCGGGTAAACGTAAAAACTAATCCATCCAGGTAACCATCAAAGCACGGACCATCCTATCGCCGGATGTGAGCATTTATTCAGCTACCCACCGAATAGATCCCCGAAAGCGGAACGGCTCCAAAGGACCAGAGCTCGCAAAGCCAGTAACAATTGAGGAAGACTGCTGGTTAGGCGGCAATGTCATTGTCCTGTATGTTCCTCGCGAATGATCTGATCAACTGATAAAACAAAACAAAAACTGACGGGAATAGTGGCGGTATTTCAATAGGTAAGGGATCAGTTGTGGGTGCCGGAAGTGTGGTTACAAAGGTTCGTAATTTATCCTCTACTACATCTACCCGTGCCTAATGACTAACAACCAACCAGGACGTCCCGCCTTATACAGTAGTAGCCGGAAACCCCGCCCGAGTAATCCGTGGGGTATATAGCAACGATAGCACAGATATGTGAAATGGCTCCACAAATATCGGAAGCTATCAAATTACCCAAGCATTACAACTATCGCTGGCTAGTAACGATCCTGGTTTTTATGCTCCGTATTCTCAGCCAACTATCGCAAGCAAGCTAGCTGTCACTCCCACCTACTCATAACAGTCCTGTATCGAAGAAAAACAGAGGGAGAAACTTTTATGTTTTCTTGTCCCCTTTTCTTTTCAATAGCCTTTTTCTCTTAACCTAATTTCACATGTTTGGGTATATGTTTCATTGGTCGCCGGGAGGTTCTAATCGTTTTTACTTTTGCTTCTCTTTTTTTTTTTGCTGGCTTGACGTAATATTCTTCCCCATTTCTTATCTCTCTTCTCGTTTCCTGTTTACTATGTCCCTTTCAATGACTTTTCTTTTTCTCTTTTCTTTGTTGAAAAAGGCGTAGATTTGAATCTTGACGGTTTTCAATGAAGGTTATGTAAGAAATGACTGCTTCCTTCTTTTTTTCTTTTTTCTTTTTTCTTTTTTCTCTTCTCTTCTCTTTGTTTTAACAGGCCTTTTTTTTCTTTTTTTCTTTTTCTCCCTCTACTTACCCTGGGATAGGATGCAGTGATTTTCTCTCTCTGGATAGTGAGCTGTAGTTGTCTTTCTTCGTTTCGTTTTTTTCTTTGGATTTTGTCCTTTCATGCTTGGTTGCTCGGTAGGGCGAAGATTTGGTTGGTTGGTTGGTTGGTTGGTTGGTTGGTGGGTTGGTTTGGTGGGGTTGGTGGTTGGGAGTATATAGCGATTTGAATTGTGCTTTTTTTCTTTCTCTTTCTATGATGCTTCCTCTTTTTGGTATTCGTCTTTGTGCTTGCTTTGCTTGTCTGGGGTTAGCTATCATATATAACATCATTCCTCTCTTCTTTCATATTTCCTCCTCTCCTCCTCCATCCTGGCGAGGAGTGGGAGAGGAGGAGGGGAGTGAATAGACTTCTTTTTCGTGAGCGTGCTAACGTGAAATTCTAGTATATAAAATAGATATGATAGAAAATGAGTATACTATGTCCATAATATCCTACGCTGTAGACCCCCCCTCCCCAACTTTATGCATAAAATCTAACCTAATCAATCCTTCCAAGCCCTATACACAATCTTACACCCGAATACCTCCCCCTTCTTAACCACCGTCATACCCCTCCACGCCTCCACATTTGCGGCATTCACATACCGACTAGGCTCCACACAGAAACCGGCTCTGAGAACCCTCCTCGGCGACCCATCCGCTCGGGGCACAACATTCACATACTTTCCCGTGTAGAACTGGAACGCGGGCTCGGTGGTGAGGACTTCAAGATGGTATCGGGATGGTAGAACTTTCCACAAGTGGTCAGCGGAAGCGGGCGGGTGTCTAGCAGGATGGAAGATGGGTCTTTGTTCAGGATGAAGCAATCGTCGATGTCCGGCTCTGTGAGACCGAGCGTGAAGGTCTGGTTCGGGGTTATGCCTGGGTACGGGGATATATCGGTGCTGTGAGGGATACCCGTGGAGTCGGGGGGTAGATGGGGGTTTGTTGGGGGGGGTGACTTGTGTGCCTGCGATGGGTTCCGCCGGGGCCGATGTTGAAGTAGAGTCGTGTCGGGATACTGAGTACGCGGACGGCGTATGATCGAGCACCAAGATATACATTTGGGGTTCCGTGGGCTAACTCAGCATGAGGTCTGGTTTGGTACTTGGAATACACCATCTGCGTACCCACCCTCCCGACATAACTTGCGGAAGCGGCATACCACCCGACAGGACTAACTTTTTTTTTCTTTCAATACTCACCCGCTATATGTCTGAAGAGGGGAGGGGGGCACGAACGTATGATTCGTCGAATTCAACACCGTCTCTTCAGCACCATCGACTAACTGCGCCTCATACTCCATCTCCAATACAACAGCCTTCTCCCCCCCCCCCTCAACCTCCTCATACGGGGAATAGCGAACCCAAGCCTCCACCTCCCCCGGAAAATTCTCGTCCCCGTGCTTGCTCGTGTACCGATACGTGCACGTCTCGCGCCAGCTCGGGTCCGCGCCAGCCCTTCAGTCCCCACCCTTCCTTCCCGCCGTGCAGCGTGTTGGGCCCGTTATTCGCCTCGAGCAGGACCACACCGCCGTTCAGGTTGTCGATGCGCGCGTCCTTGAGACGGTTCGCCACGCGCCCGATCGTGGCGCCGAAGTGTGCGGGGTTCGTGCGGTACCGTACTCGGCCGCCGTGTTTTGTCGCCCAGGTACAGCTCTTGCAGGATTGCGCCTTGGGGGATGAGTTTTCACTGATGGGGGAGGTCATTATTGCTGTAGCGGTAATGATAACGATGAGGAGGGCGGAGAGGAAATGTGGGTTTTGTTCGGTCTCGCGGGTTTGATATTTATTTATGACGATTTGCCGCTCCCATCGTAATAGCTAGCCATTTAAGATACGACCCCGCATCACGTGCGAGGTGAGGGAGTAGACGGGGGTGCGGGATGAAAGTTGCCCGTCAGCCTGAATGGGCGGGTATAACTCGGGGATAGAGGGGTAAAAATCGAGCAAAACAGGGATATGAACGAGGAATCTCGGGAATCGTGAGGTTGACGTGATGCCGAAGACGGGGGGGTAGGGGTAGGGGAAAGTTAAGAACTCGGAGTAGTTGCATCTTAAACTTTACAGACTTGAGCATCATAGCAGAAGAAAGAAAAAAAAAACAGTCAAACAGTCAAACAGCCAAACACCGTGATATAGGTATTATCAGTTATGAACACTTCCAGGCAGCAACGGGAAAAAAAAACTTCTGCCGTGATGCCCGATGTATGATGAAAGTATTTTTTTTTTCCCCTTTCCTACCAGGAGGTGTTCAGTTATTTAACAATATCATCACTTTGCAACGTTACGTCTGCCCCAGTTTTTGGCCCGGGGTTACTTGGCTCCCCTAACTTGCCGATCTTTTTCTACAATTTCGGCCAGACCTTGTTTCAATGGTTTACTGTGATAAAGCTTGGGTTGAGATTGCCAAGGATTTCCTTGGCACAAGTAGGGCCAGGTGTTTCTGGGATGAGCTTGGCTGCGGTCGGTGGTGCGGTTGCTCGAGTCCGGGGTTGTAACTTTAGTTAGGGATTAGGTGCCGCTTATATAGCCTGGGATTGAAATTCTATGATAGGGAATTGAGGGGGTTCCTTTCTGGGACTGTAGTTGGGCTCTTGTGGACATGTTGATGATGATGTGAATCATGGATCTCAGAGGCTTTGGGAAATTCAGTGACTTTGGGGTTTAAGTTGGAAAGGGATGGGATGGGCTTGACGTTAATTCTCTTTGTGCTTTTTAGTAACGGAATAACCTGGAGGCTTGTTCGGTATCGGCATGTTGAGCTAGTGCGCGCTCCATTTGTTACTGTCTTGACTCGATAGATATTTGAGATGCTGAGTAGGGTACTGTAAGCCGGCTCGCGGGTCTGTTAAAGTTTCGTTTATCATAGGTAACTACTTTGAGCCCCCGCCTGGCATCTATAGAAGGAAGCGAGGGCTAAGTGAGTTGAAGGCGTGCCTCGGGTTACCATAAGAGTGTATTGACGGGTGGGTAGAACTACGGTGAGTGATCCTACATGATTGCGCCAGATCAGGGCGTTCTACTTTGGACTGGCGGTGGATAATTAACTGATTTTGCCAATAGCAGAAAAAGTTAATTGCTACACTCGACCTGGGAAGGTTATGAGCAGTAAGAAGAAGCAGAAGGGATACCAGTGGTCATCTCGTTCTGTCAGAAGCCTCCCTGTGTACTTGCTGATTCCACAAGTATCCGGAAATCTTGGCGTTTCCTAGACCTAAACCGTGCCAAGATTTCCGAATACTTGTGGAATCGGCAAGTACTAGTATATGATACTACTGTACGGCCATAGTACATGCTTCTGACCATTTCCTTTTGTTTGTACAGATCTTCTCGTGTCAGCCCGTTAGCGTTCTAACGGATGTATCTCTAGCAAGGGTCTTGAGGCGCTTGTAATGCCTTGGAAGAAATCACTTAAGCTTGATTGATTTAATCAAAAAGAAACCCCCTCATACCGCCATTGCTATTGCATTTCACAGTTCGACGCAACAGTAATTGCGAGCCAGATAAGGAGGAGTAAGAGGAACACAAGTCGCAACCGATACCCATAAACGCCAACTAATCATAAGCCTCCTTATCCCCCAACTTTCGCGGCTGCAGAAGGAGAGGCTATGCAAGCGATCAGCCCAGGGGGAAAAAAAACAAAAAAAAAACAAAAAAAAACAGATGACAATCCTCGAGTGATATCGCATGACCACATCATCTCTGCCTCTGAGCGCTTAAATCTCCCCAGGATCAACGGCTTATCGATTTGGGAAAAAAAAAAAAAAAAAAAAGGGAGAAGCGACATGACAAGACCGAGCTCCATTGCGACTGGAGCACAGTGCTTCACGGGCCACGCGTTGGAATCTGCACGTTCATTACATATTCTTCACAAATAAGCGTGGCTGTGCCCTCCATTCACGTTCGCTTTCCTCCCAGATCACGCACCTGGCAGGGGGAAAGCTTGAGTACAGTACCGTAAAAACTCTTAAAATTCGCTATCACCACGATCTGCAGTGGAGGCTGAAAGCAGTTAGTCTGGATCTTGCCTAACCATTTTGAGCTAGTGATCAGCGATGACGAAAATAGCATGTCTTAAATTTTCAACAACAAGCAGCACAGAGGATAGGCAAACACCAACTGCCCAATGGTGAAAATAGTGACTAGGACAATAACGAAACGGTGAAAAGTTTCTGATTATAGCCCAAGTCTTGTTCATGTATTTGACTATTGTGCCTTTTGTCAGTTGTCTATGATAGCCTTCTCCTAACATTTCCAATTGCTCATAGTACTTGAATAGGTATGAGAGCATTGCAAATGCAGCCGTACATTAGTTTAAAGAAGTTCTGTACTATCTACAAATTCAATACTTTCATCATTATCATGAATATCTGAAATAGTGCTAATCTCATTAACACACCCTTGATCCTCCCGCCAATTCCCAATCTGTATACCAGAAAATCCCTTGATATCCAATTCTAAATCACAACTCCCATCAATAGGGAGTGACAATCCAACCTTTCGAAATACTCGTTGAATAATATCCCCCTTTTCAATATGAAATCGATAGTAAGCATCGCCAACACAGGAGGTGGTTAGGATACGCCGATGGCTGACACTCCACTTCCAAAAGGTTTCTAAGCTCTCTACCTCAAAGATGACATTATCGGTAAGCTCCCACATGATTTCTTTGAATGGCTTGTTCACCGAGACGTCAAGCAGTTGAATCAAACTTGTGCATCTAGCTGGGATGAGAGAAGGTGTAATATTGTTTGCTCGTAGCTTTTCGAGAACTGCTGGAGTTTTGTGCGATCCCATGAGGTCAATTGCAAACAAGGTTGGCCGTCCTCCTAATACAGGAACTAACTGCTCCTCAATATACCGTAGAAACAAGCTATCATTCATGTATGCCTTTTCATTGAATTCTACCTCAACCCCAGGATGATAGTCACTCCGCTCTCTACCCAACCGCTCACCCTTTCCACGAAAGATTATCATGGGTGGCACCCATGGTATCCCATCAGCAAAGATACAAAGAACTAAAGAGGCCTGCCTCTTATCCCACCCATTTTGTCCTGCCTTTGCCCAAATTGTTTTCTGACCTATCGTATTGTATGTCTTTCCCTCTAGGTACTCAAATGGAATTGGTGTTTCATCGAGGTTGCAAATGTTGGACTCCTCAAATCGGCCAACCGCATGTGAAAGAACCATATCGAAAAAGCTTGCTGGGCGGGGCTGAGAGTTGCGGCGGTTGAACCGAAGCCAATTAATTACCAGAGACTGGTATTCGGTTGGGACTTTCTGAGCTTTTTTTGTTATACACCATAAACTAATTCTATGTCGTCCTAGGAATCCTTGGAACCATCCATTACTGAATTGAAACACCTCAGGATTGACAGTCGGATAAAGTTCTCGAAATCTAAATCCAGCTTGCACCAGAAACCACCCTCGCCTCACTATCCTTCCTTGCTGTCTTGACTCTATAAAGTCATCGTACAGTCTTTGCTCCAACCCCGGCCACCAACAGCGAGATGCCGTACTGCTCTCCTGGGTGCTAGCCTGTGCATTGATCCCAACTCCTTCTATAAGATCCTTTTGGCTTACCCAAACACTAATCGTCCGTTGGGGTATCTTATAGATCTCTCCCGCTTCCTTTTGGGTTGGCTTTCGGAAATAACCTGCTCTTTTCTGTGGAATTCGATGGTGTTCTAGAAAAACAAGCACCCGAACCTTTTGCCGTCGGCTGTACGTACATTCAGGGCGGATGATGGAGTTGGTATGGCGTTCAGTCAATATGCGCTTACTGATTGGTTTTGCTTTGGGTCCTCTTCGCTTTCTGGCAGTTCGAATTGGTGCCATTTTCTTTAATTTCTCTGTTGTATGCTATTTGAATCTTATATTGCAGAAGGAAACGTCCTCAAGTTCTTTACCAGACTCCTTGAAAGGTATAAAATGAAAGGTATAAAAAGTCAAAGAAATATAAATGAGTGGAAGGGCTTGAACTGATTTGCTAACTTTAACTTTTACAAATTAATTACGTTGGATACTATCTTATACTAATAAAAATATCAGTCCGTCTTCTGATCTCATAATACCTCTGACTCCAATCTTCTCCTATCATGACTCCTTGTATACAACTGCACTAACCCGAATATTCTCATACTAGGACCTAAATTCCTTTCCTGTATATTGTCTCTTTATAAGAGTCATGATGTCTTTACAGCAGACTCAGAGCTGTGTTCAGAAGTCGCAATTCATGGAATACGATGAGCTTGCATAGAGATTTTATTGAGGCACAGACCCTAGTTTGATATTACCAGGGGTTGAAACTTAATTTCCCGATCACAGACAGTCACTCGTTGAGTTAGTCACACCTCGCTTAACTGCTCCCTGAGATCCAGCCACGTTGAGCGATAGCGAATTTTAAGAGTTTTTACGGTACTGTAACAATGGAGTAGGCAATCCTTCGCTAAACTATATTACTATCTCGGGAGCTCTGGTAATAAGCGTGCTACCATCCCCGTGTGATAAGTACTGTACTATATTGTATTATAGAATCATGTCTGTCCTACCGTCCTACCGTACCCTGTACTGTACTGTACAGTGCTACTGACAAACAACGTAACCGCCAATAGCTCGTAATCTCCACTTTTTTTTCTTTTTTTTTTTTGGAGGAGAGCCGGGCTGTGTTATTATCGTCAAGCGCCCGCGGTAATGTTACTATCATGGGTAGTAATCTGCTTGTATACGTGTATAATAATCATATACTTTTTTTGTCTAATAATGTATGGGATTTGGTTTATCCTGGATAGACGCGTGCTGGGGCGCCGGGTTGGGGGTCGAAATAGTAATAGTAATAGTAATTGTGTTTGGGAAAAGTACTGCACTGCGCTGGCATGGTGGATAGAGGTGGAAGGAAGGAAGGAAGGAAGGAAGGAAGGGCAGGGCTGAGGCGCAAGCGCTTGTGTTGTGATTGTGATTGTGATTGTGATCGCTTGTTAGGCATGGACCTGTGAGGCTCTGGGCGATTTGTAGAGGGTATGATATAGTAAGTTGAGTAAAATTGGGTTATGGATGGATGAGTATAGAAGGGAGTGAGTGAGTGAGTGAGTGGCGGTACGATATGATACTGTGGTTTGGGAACGATAGCGGGTAACTTAACGCATTACGTGAGATTCTATGAAATGAGGTTCGTTTCTCTCTAGATAGGCCTAACGTTGCACGGTACTGCACTGTACTCTTTCACAGCTTAGCCGCAAAGTGGCCCAATTACCTGTGCCACTGCAATGAACGCTCCCGTCCCACAAAAACCGGGAAGCCCATAAAGAAACGAATATAGCTCATACGAAACGGGAAATCTTTAATTCCTGCAGCTATCCATATGATAGGAATCCGCAGCATCATAATGCTCGTAGATTGTTGGAGTTGGAAAAATAAAGTTTGTTGGGCGGGCGCTGGCGTTATTGTATAATGCGGTGACACGGGTCATCGTTACTCGTGCATTTTTCGTCCTCTTAGAACACAAAAGTCTGCCTTTCCATTATTGCCAGATTTTGTGAGTTCAAAGTCTTATCTATTCCCAGTAACATATGGGAATTTTAGATAATTCCTTGCATATTTGCATTGTGTGTGTGAATAATTGAAATACAATTTTTGGATTAAGTACCTTTTTCTATAAATCCATGGTGCTTAGAGAAATTTAGAGACTCTCTGCACCCAATTAGCTACGGCGGACATGTCCCAACTCAATTTTTAAGATTAAGATCAGATCTTGAATCCTTAGGTTCTTGGCTACTTAAAGAAAAGTTTTATCATAATTCATGTAAGGGTTGACATGGAAAGTGTAAAATTAAAATAGTTATGTTTTTCACCATTTTGGTGTGGTTTTGCATAACCTAATTTTTATTCATTCTAGCCTGGAGTTAGGCCCCATTTTATGAACTCAATCATATCTAGTTACCAGCATGAGAAACATCCTCCAGCCAAGGCTCCCTTAAAGAAAATTATCCCTCTGTCATACCTTCTCCTAACCCAAATAAAAGAAACTCCCCTCTCTACTTTCCCTCTCTCTTGCCAAATATTTTCCTCCAACCCATCTCATGCCTACCACATTATGCCCTCTTCTGATATAAACAAATGAAACCCCCTCCTCTTCATCCTCGACTTTCCTTCTGACATATAAAACCTAATTCATCCCCTCTAGGCCTAGTGGTCATGAACTAAGTAATTCCTTGAAACTAAAAGAAATCCACTCTGTCCCCTCTAGATCCAGTAGTTTGAGTCATGGACTAAGTAAATCCCTCAATCCAAAGAAACCTACCCTGTCCCCTCTGGGCCTAGTAGTCATGTACTTTAGGAAAATTTCAGCCCTCAAGAAAACCAACCCCATTGCCTCTGGGTCTGGTAGTCATGTCATCAAGGAAAAACTTCATTCCAGCCATGTGTCCCTAGGTCCCTGAGACCACCTCTACTCTGACCCTATCCTTAGGTCCTTCTAACTTCTTGATGCATTCATGCCCCTCCCAGCCTTTAAGAGTTTGGGTAGATATGACGTTATATCACTCTTGTAGTAGTACTTGTCTTTCAGGATTTGCTTTAGGCATATTATGCTAGTATTCCTGGATCTTAGTTTTGTTGAGAGTAGGACTAGTTGTGAGGTTGATAGGTTGACTACCACTCCCTAGACCTAGACTCTGCTCTTGTCTTATACCAGTCTCCCTAGTCTATTTCTGAGTGCCTTCAGCTATGTCTCAATATATTTGAGAAGATCTACCTACTTACCATCCTTGTGGAAGGGTGTGTCTGTAGGTGGTACTTTGTTGCAGTAGTTTACAAGATGTTTAGCCATGATGATGTCTTTACCATATGAGTACTGTTTCTTCATAGTATCTACTTCCTGGTATAGTCAGCCAGTTATTGCTCTTAGGTAGACCATATCCCTGAATTGGGGTTGAGTCAACTTCTAGAGGTGAGAATATTTCCTCTGTAGTTTCCCTTTATACCCAATGTCCTCATCTTCTCTTCTTTGGTTCCAGGACTCTAGCCTCCATTCTTTCAAGGCCTTCCTACAGAGTTCCTTATTGGATATAGTGATGATCATCTTGTTAGATTCTGGTGACTTTAAAGAGCTAGTTGTTTGTCTACCAGGAGTATCTATCTAGTATTTGTACTCAATGGGTAAGTAAATTCTTTCTATAGTCTATGTAGATATCTAGGAGGGGGATCTCAAGTTCACTATAGATGGTGCTCAGCCATATCTTTTTCTCAATCCTAAATATACTCTAGACAATCTTGTTCAGAGTAGTTTGTACTTCCCTATAGTGTGTCTTGTTTTTCCATACCTCAATCCTGTAAGTAAGTTAGGGAATAATGAGCTCCTATGGGAACTACAAGATAGTCTAAGTGTTTAGCCTACTAATGTTGTATCTTATTGTTAGGTCTCGTAGGCTGAACCCTATATTATTCACTTTCATGATCTAATGCCTCACATTGTGTGTCTATTTAAAGTCCTGATTGATAAAGTACCTCAGCTACCTCATGAACTTTCTCTCTGGTACCTCTATTAGCCCTATTCTTAGTGAAAGGTATTCTGAGTCTGGTGTTATGATATAGATTCTTTCCATCTTTAGGGATAAGAGGTTGTAGCCCCTCTCTTTGCTGGCAGTTTAGATGACAGCCAGGGTTTTTTGGTGGGTATTCTTCTTTCTCTTTACTTTCTAGTTGTAGGTTGTAACTACCAGTATATTCTCCATATAGGTTAGGATGTCTATTTTGGTTCCTAATATCTGTGCTGCCTTTATAGTCACTGTTTCTTTTACACTTATTAGAAAAAGAGAAAGGGGGAGAGGGGTGAGCCTTGAGAGATTCCTTAGTTAGAACAAAAGACTTTAGAGTACCTTCTATTGAACTTGTTGCTGGTATTCCTGTTGGCTGCCTAGTGCTATACCTACTATCTCAGGTTTTCAGTTTTTTCTTTTATTGTCTTGCAGACTCTTTCAATTTGCAAGTAATTGAACCACCCTTCACTGTCTAGGGAAGTTAGGTATGAATATTTGTGTCTGGAGTCCACTATCATATTATTGAGGACTTGAAGAGTATCTGTCATACCATTGTTCTTTCTTCCCCTATATATGTTATTGCCTAAGAGGTTTAAGTTCCCTATCCTTTGTGCTACAACTTGAACCTGTTCTAGGACTGTTACTAATATTGACTGTAGTTGGATAAGTCTCCAGCTTTTTGCTATTGCATACATTGTTTTCTTTTCCTTTGAAATGAGGATCATAGTGCTCATTTTATATGTTTCTGGGATGCCTTCTTTCCATACCCAGTTCATAGTAAATAGGAATAGTTTCTCCTATATCTTCCAAAACTCCTTGATCAGTCTGGTAGGAATATAGTTAGATCCTGCTACTGCTCTATTTAGTAAAGCTTTAATTTCCCAGTCTAGTAGGCCTATTGCCAACTGTTTGAGTGGTTTCATTGTAGGATGGAGTAGTCTGCAGTGCTCCCCATAATATTGGGCCTCCTTTAGTTCTTTGACTATTTCTGAGTACTTTGCTGTGATGCTTCCATCCACTCACTTCAGGGCTGGGATTAGGTACTTTGTCATACTTTTCTTTATACTGTGGAAGAATTCAGAGTTGGTCTTTTCTTACAGTGCTTTACTATTTGCTTCCAGCTTTACCTTAACTATCATCTTTTTGTACTCCTTCATCTGTTTAGGTACCTCCCCATTCATGAAGTTAACTCTCCTTAGTTACCTCAAGGAGTTTCTTTTCTTATTCAGCTTTATGCTCTAGAAGGCCTTGGCCCCTAGCCTTACTGTAGGAGTGTGCTTAAGGATTATCTCTATTAGTTTCCATTGCACTAATGTAGATTCATCATCTTTAGGGTCCATGAGGAGGAATTCTGTTTTGATTTTATTCCAGTGAGCCTTATTATATCACAGGGGGTTTTTTCTGGAGTGTTGTCAGTTGAGTACTACTCTAATACTCTGAACAAAGTACTCTGCCAATAGGATTTCCAGCACCTTCACCTGCAGGTTCAGGTACCTGTTTCCTATTACTAGATCTATTGTTATACCTGTTAGGCATGATTTGGGTGGGTATGTGACCAAGTGCCAGTTGATAACCTCTCACTCCCTCTTCTTCATCTACCTCATCAGTACTATTCCTTCTTGGTTTAGCCTCCCTACTGACTAGGATAGATAGATAGTATTGAGGTCTCTGATGATATTGCTTCTATGCCTGTACTATGTATTGTGGAGTTCAAAGTTCTTGGCATTTAGCTTCTGGTACCTTAAGGTTATTTCAGTTCCCTCTATTCAAAGTATTATAAATTATTGTATTATTCTCTCTACTATAAACATGTAGATATACTTATTCTTGATATATATACTATAGCTATACCTTGCTGCTATTATGTCAGTATAATATGTATATTCTTTAATATGGATCTAGTCCCAATTCAAGTTCTCTATTGGGCATTCCACTAAAACATTTATTTTTACTTTAAGTTTTAGTGAGGTCTTAAGTAACTCTATGATAATATTCATAGACCCACACATATTATGGTATATTATATCTGTGGTCACCCTAAATTAATTATAGGGGTTGGGTTAGGCTAGCACTACCAGAGCAATTTTGATACCCCCCTCTAACTTCAATCCTGAGTCTTGTACTTCTTGGTATTTGATTCGTAAATCAAGCTCTAGTCCTGGTTAGATAGTGGTTGTCTCCAGTAAAGCATGAGGATTGTATATAGTTTACATACCTCATAATTATATGTGAACATTATGTCTTTCCTTTACCTGTAGTACAGTATAGTACTAGGCAGTGGTAATCTCTAGTGTGGTAGTTTTTACTGTAAAACTTATAAGTAGGGTCAAGGTAGTAGTATACTGTATAGTGTCCAAGTTGGAGACATCTTTCACAACAGATGGAGGAGTCTTTTCTCACATATTTGCAGAAGGTATACCTTTTTCTGAAGAGAGCAAGTACCAGTCTAGTTTGTCTTAGTGAGTTAGCATCCTACTAATTGACTTCTACTGATACTATTACTGATAATTTGACTTTTTGGTCAGCTTTAAAGGCTACTGGTGATTTGATCCACTTAGAGCAGTCTAGAATTCTGATAGCTAAGTTGAAGTCTCAGATTTTCCTCTAAAGTTCATTCCAGTTTACTGTATCTAGTTACCAGTCTTCTGAGTTCTAGTTCTCTTCCCACAAGGGAATACTGTCTATGATAATATTGGTAGATAGGATGTCAGTAGTAATACTGAAGCTGAAAACATAGATGACATTAAGTGACCTAGTTATGGCCACAACATCTGGAAGGGCTAGTTCTACTGGGAGGTCTTAAAGGATGGTAAGGACTGAGTCCTCATTTCTATTAAATTCAGCACAGTCAAACTTAACTCTAGAAACACTGTTGACTATATTTCTAATTTGCACTAGGGAGAGACCTACTGTCCCTATCCTCTAGCTTCTTTCTATCAAGCAGATAAGGAGGTATCTTTACCTTGCATAAAGGGTAGATGGAGATGATAGTGCTTGTATTTAGGTGGTGATATTCAGTGCTTTTCCTGTCTTATTTCTACTTTCCTTTTAACCAGCTTGAATCCTTCCATATTAATTTCAGCTAAGGTGATTGTCATCTATGTCTACTTCATAGTCACAAGTTTTCAGTCTTGGGCTGGGTATAGGTTTCTGAGTATTAGAGAAGGTTCCTATATTATTTGTAGGGTAGTTAGTACTAGAGGGGCTCTTAGTACTCTAGGGATGGGTACTTGGGCTACCTGTTCTGATTGGAGGCTGGTATTGTAACTAGTTTAGGCTGTCCTAACTCTATTGTTAGGTGTGTTTTCTCTTATTGCTGTCATGATTCTCACTTCTATATTGGCTATTTTTTGGGTAAGGTTCACTTTAAGAGCTATGAGAAGGATAGTCAGTACTCCATTTTGTAGTATAATTCTAGTAGTCTATGTCTAACATTTTGATTGATGCAATAGGAGATGCAATGGGGGATATATTGGCATAAAATTCACTGCACAAAAAATCAAATAAGTAAACTTGCTTGTTCAAATCCAAATTACACTTATAATAAGTTATTTTTTCAAATTTTTATTTTTATTTTATGAGAATTAAAAGTATAGGAGAGGAGAAATTAAAAATCAAAGGAGAGTAAAAGAAAGAATTTCTTATTCCCTAGTTGTAGTAGGAGAAAAGAGAGCAGGATAGTGGGAATAATATAAGATGAAGTTATTAGAATATTGGTATAAAGATGTAAATAAAGAAATTCAAGATAAAATAACTATAGATCCAAGTAGGAAACAAATTATTTAGCATGATAGTAGTTATAAAGAAAAATTATGATGGGAGTAGAAATTAAACTTGGTTTCAACTTATTAATATAGAACTTTATGCCAAGACATCTCTGATTACATCCCTCATTGCATCAATCAAAGTGTTGGGAATAGACTACTCAAACTATAGGGGTTCCCTTTTCTCCCAGATATTCATGGATCAGGATAGGAGTATTGAGGTTGATAGTTTCTCTCTCTTTGCTGAAGGGTATCAAGTGGGCCAGAATATTGTTTGGGCTTTCTTGGGTTTCTCTACCCTTTCCTTTGTTCTGGGATAGGGTTCGACTTTGTGTTTGGGAGAAGGAGGTGGGTATTGGTATGAAGTTTCAAGAGTTAGTGCCTGGGATTTCTATAGTAGTTAAGATGGGTGAAGAAAAGTGAAATCTTCTCAGGAGTTCTTATGAGGTTGGGGCATACTGGCTGTCTCCTATACTAGTACTGTTTGAGTTTTGGCTATTTCCTGGGGTCATTGTAGTATTCTGAGTCAGTTGAGAGTCTGGTACCTGTACTGTGAGGAGAAATTCCATTTTTAAGTCAGAGAGAGAGGGTACTGGTATTTGGGAAACCATGACTAGACTGCCAGTGCTAGGAGGGGTGGAATGAGAAGGCTAAGTTGGCCAGTTGGATGAGAGCCTCTGGGTCAGTATTATTAATAACCTAGTCTCTGAAGACCTTTTAGAAGGACATGTAGAATCCTAAGAGTTGTGCCACCATAGGGACTATTTCTGGTTAGTTGTTTACTAGTTGAATGAAGCATATTTCATTACAGTCTAATTCTCTGCATACTGCTCGGAAGGTACTTCTAGGGGTGACAATTCTATTTTCTATATTGACTAAGAGGGTGGTACAGTTCTGATTCTGCACATTCAGGGAAAATATTGAGAGGAGGAATTGGAGGAATACTCTATGAGGTGAGCCTGGTAGGAGGAGAGATAGTGAATAAGGTCTAAGGCTCTTAGTGAGGCTCCTACAATCCCTAAGGGGAGATGGAGAAAGTGAGATGTTGATGGCAAAGGCCTACCTAGTCCTGTAGTTGAATGGGAGAGACATAGAGGAAATACAAGCTGGTCTTCTAGCTGGTAACATATTTCTCAAAGCATTTAGAAGCTTTAGGATGGGGTCTTGTGATTGGCTCAACACTTAAAGATAAGATATCATAGGTGAGGGAGTGGTATACTAGGGTCAGTAAAAACTCTGATTATACCAGAGAAAAGTAGTGTAGTAGTAATGAGTTGGTAAAGTGCCAAGTAACTTGTAGTAGTTGCAGCACAAAGTCTTGCTAGTTTTCTTTGAAAATTAGAAAACAGGAAGGAATTTTCAGATATTGTATTGGATTTCAAGAAAGTAGGAGTGTAGTTTTGTGTAACCTGATTTTCATTTATTCTAGCCTTACGTTAAGCCCTATTTCACCTAATTAAAAGTTTCTAGCTACCAATATGAGAAACATCTCCCAGCCAAAGCTCCATTAAGGAAATTATCCCCCCACTATACCCTCTCCTGATCTAAACAAAAGACCCCCCCCTCTATCTCAAGTTCTTCTCTCCCTTGCTAATTTTATTCCTCCACCTCATCTTATACCTACCATATTTTTCACTATCTCAAGTGCTTACTATGCTGAGTATATACTATATCAAGTGATCACTATACCAAGTGATTACTATGCTAAGTATTTACTATACTGAGTATTTGCTATCTTGAGTACTCACTATACTGAGTGCTCACTATAGTGAGGATACAGAATATGTTAACTAACTATTGAAGTTGTTCTGACCTTTATGTAGAAAAACCTATTAGAGCTTTCTGTGAAAAGAGAAACATTTCTGATTTATAACTTCTAGCGAAAGCTCCTCCTAAGACCTAACTAAAGCCTCCTTTATAGAGATAATAGTCTCTTGACTTGCACCTACAAACTACCAGGTAGATATTTCATCCTTCTCACAGTGCTAAAGTTATTCAATCTGATTCAAATCAGAAGATTTTGAAGGCAAGTCTAGCATAATAATTACTCTTTTGAGTCACTCCTCCTAATCAACCCCTTATATAGTCTGATATGCAGATGTGTTGTCTTTAATCAACTAGGTCAAAAGCATACCAGTTTACTTCAACATCTTGTCAATCCAAGGGTATGGTTTTGGTCTTAAAACCTACTCCCTATATATGACCCAGCTACTACTGCTATTACTTTAGAACCTTAAGCTCTCCTCTTTAAATAGTTGTTTGTGCTTTCATTGTTTATACTTATATCTTCTAGTTTGTCCTTCATCAGCATTACATTACTCAATACTCATATTGAAGTCCTCTAGAACCTATTGTTGCTAGGTACCAGGAATATAGGCTTGAGATTGGTTGTAATCTTATTGAAGCAATCTAGATTGATTTTCTTCATTCATAATCTGCTAAAAATTCTGTTTTTCCCCCCCAGTATCTTGCTCCCAAATGTGACAAGGACCTTGTTGACCAAATATGATTACTTCTCAGAGCATTACTCAGATTGGTTACTTCTCATTATCTCTATCATAGATAGTATATTTATTGGGATCAATACCAATATATTGTGATATATTTTACTGGTGATGTGGGGAGTTGAATGCAATCCAAGTTTCATCTGTAAAAATAATTGAATTAATCAATATCTGTAAGGCCTTATGTACAAAAGCAAGGTGTGATTCAACTTGATTAGGTGAGAATGATGGTTTATGTGAGACTTTCCATTAAAAGATATGATGGTGGGAATGGAAAACCTTCTCTAGTATTGAACAAGCAGCTACAATATTTAACTCTTTGTCAATATCAGGGAAAGGTATTAACCAATGCTCTTTCTCCTTTTAGCTTAGATCACAAAGAGTGAGTGACTCCTCCAAACCTTCAGTAAACCTATATGGATTTCCTCCTCTATGAGTACTCTCAAGGTAAGCTAAAACATTGTCAAAATCTATTAGATTTGAGGCACACTCCTAATAATAATTACAATTAATCTTTTACCATTAAGCTTTATTAAATGATATTTACCTGAGCTCTATATACAACATCCATTGCTGTCCTTTTCTTTACACCAAATCTTCTTTCTATCTTTGTGAAAGGCATATTTCCAAGTCCATGCCAATTTAAGGCCAAAATTGTGGCTCTCTTCAGTAAAGGTACTCTAGAAGCACTCTCAGTTCTGGAATGTATGAGCAGCATTCAAGAAAGGATACAGGCTTGAAAGATTTGTGAGAAATAGTTGGAGTTGTGATCATTAAAGTTATGATAGAGTAGTTGAATAGTGATTTCTTCATATGATGGTGAAGGCATCATATGTCTTCACTGTATTTGGTACTGAATCCAGTACTTAATCCATAACGTCATGTTTATTTCTATTGGCCTGCAGATCACTACTAGTTTTGGGGTATGCGACTTCAACTCGGCCACCCATATAAACAGATAGAGAGCAGTGATTGGGCAGGTTCAAGAAAACTCTCACTAGTGGTAATTTGACTTTCATGAGATTATCCCTTTAGCTGTTGAGACATTTGGTCCAGATTGAAATGTGTAGCACTAACACAGAATAGGATAGTGTATGAATATCTTGCAACATCAAATGATCGAATTCACGTAGTCATAGTAGATCTCCAAGTCTATCAACTTTCTCCAGATATCTTCCAATTTTTATAGTTCAATTAATGGGCCCTTACTGTTAGGCATATGGAAAAAAGGGCCAAAGTTACCCAGCCTTTGCTCAGGATTATTTCTACCATACCCCTGCAGCCCCCATGTAGGGACTGGGTGTCAACATGGTATTACGGCCGAGTTGTATCCCAACACTTTAGTGACAATAAATGACACCTTCAGTATAATACCATATACGTCGTCACCATCCATCTGAGCGGATACTGTCTGTAGGTTATATGAGAGGGCACCTTTGACGGCTCATGAGAAGTAACTCGGAGGAATTTGGTTAAGTTTTGAGCAAGCTATTATTCTGTACATTAGCAGTTAAATATTATGGCTGATAAGTAATGGGACAATTTGGGAAGAAACCTTAGTGACTGAATATCATGAGCCTAGGGCACCGACAGGTAGCCATAGAGCCGAGCCTCTTGCTTTGAAAGAAGTAGTGCCCCAAGAGAGCCTACTCAAGAATCAGTATGAGAGGTTTTCACTGGATAAGCTATTGGCTTAATCCAGAGCAAAAAACCCTATATATCCGATGGGCTTTGTGATGCATCAATATGCAACACAATGGCTGCGCTCATTCATTAAAGCTGATCACTTTATGTTTTGAGGTATAACAATTGGTATAGTTGCCATTAGGGTGGCATACTCGAATTAAGTTCATATAGTGGAGAGATTGAAGACTACCTACTGGAGGAGTGTTCACACACCCTACAGATAATAGGAGTTTGAAGAGATTAAAGCTAAGCAGGGCAAATATTCTCAGGGTCAAGAGTGTTCACACTTAGGAAAAATAAGAGGTTTTTGATGCAGGTACTTGGATAGTATGGGAGTTGATTGTAGCTCATGATAACCCAGATGCGGAATATAAATATCGAGGTCCTCCTAGCTATTAGAAACATCAAGGAATGGAGAAGAGATCTTATTAATATATTTATTATCTGACTCTTGAAAAACTTTATTACACTTATTCTTTCCAAGCCTTTGGAAACCCGAGCCTACCTTAATGATCTTCATTTTATTTTACCTTATTTCAAGAAACTTATGGCTTAGACCTACTGGCCCTATCTACAGTTGGACTACCCCTTAACAGTATATTAATACTCTCCACATTATCTAGGCTCACTACCTACACACTTACCTCTATCTACTACCTATACCTATCATGGATCACTCTAGATAAGACTTGCCTATGCCCTTGGCGATTCAAGGGCTGAGGCACGATATACAAATGGAAGAAGGAGCCTCTTCCCCTACTAGTGATGTGACATCTATACTAGCCACCACCACTATGCAAAACCCCCCTTACCTCTCTAGCGGAGCTTCCCCAGCAGGCTCCTTAAGAGGAAGGAGATCATGGGGAAGGATCGAGAAAAGAACCACTATCCCAAGAGACGGATCACATGGCCCCCCGCGACAGCTAGAGGTTTTGGCTCTCTTAAGATACATCATAGAATCTCTAAGCCAAGTTGACCAAAATGCTTCAAGATCCATAAACAAGCAACATATAGCCTATAATGAGTTGTCTGCATGAGGACGCCAATATGCTGACGAACTCAAAAGCTACCATACTAGGCTTGATCAGGGAGAACCTATAGTGGAAAATGAGTTAAACGGTATAAACATAAAAATGAGCGCATTCGCAGAAGAGGTAGAGACATCTCGAAGGCACTTCCAAGATCAAGTAGCAGCAGAGCTACGAAGACATAATACTCAACATGAGCAATAGCAGGAGGTAAGTACCCAGCTGCATCAGAGTATTGACCAGACAGGACAAGCATTCTTCATGAGAGATCAACAATTGGAACAGTTAATCCAACAAGTCCAAGCCCAGGTCAAGATCGACAGGGAATAATAGAGAGCTGCCGAACAAAGAATGTGAGAAATGATAGAGCTTGTGCAGCTGCAATTAACCAAAGTAGCTCGCTCAGCAGCCACCCCCTCCATTCCAGCAAGACAAGCGACAGTAGAAACTGCTCCAGCTTCCTCCTCTGGCTCCTTGGCAGGAAGGCCAAAGAAAGGAAAGGAAATCGACCAAGGCCAGCCAGCGGTAACAGGAGGAGCAGGAGGAGCAAAGGGAGAAGGGTGCTAAGGACCCCCAATGATGCACGGAGCTGGGGGTGGGGACTCTAACCCCAGCAGCAGTAGCAGCAGCAGCTCCAGCAATGGTGAAGGTCCAGCCACAGGTCTGACACCTAGACCTGAAAGCCAGTCCCCCCAATAGAGTGCCCTGGACCCAGACAATCTAATAGACATACTGGGGAGTGTGATTGCCAGAGGAAAGTGACATGCAGACCTACAATCTATATTTGAGGCCAAGGTCTATGAGGACATTAACACATGAGTATTAGACTGTGAAGCCTATTTTGCTAGAAACCTGAGTCAATAGATGGAAGACCATCATAGAATCGTCTATGCATTAAAAAGGACGAAAGGGAAAAAGGTCGTGCCCTTCACTGAATGGTACCGAAAGAGCATAACAGGCATCATGGGTACTCCATTCTGGCTGGAATTGGTCTCTTGGACCAGGTTTACCAAGGAAATTGTTAGCAGATATTCGGACATCAAGCAGGAAAGAGAGGCAGCACGGGACATGAAAAAAATCCCGTATAATAATGACATTGAAGAATACCTCCTTCTACTCAAAATCCTCAATATCAAAGCCAAAATGTCAGGAATTAGATGGAGGCTCCTGGTCGACAACAAACTCCCAGAACAAATCCTGAGAAGGCTCTCAGGAGAGATCTATGATTCCGATGAAGATTGGCTTAAGGCACTAAGAGGCTTTGGCAAGCTGGAGGAATCTTTCTTACAATGCCAGAACCTCTCCCAGGCAACGGCAAAGGGGCAAGGAAATGCCACGAAAAGAAAGCATGGCAATGAAAATAAAAGTCCCGATACCAGGTTTAACAAAAAACCTCGGTCACCAAAATCAGCCATGATAGGGTGGAAGACACAAAAACTAAATGCATGAGAAAGCAATCCATTGCTGATATTCACGGATTGGAAGAAAGCTCATGAGGGAATTCCCCAGACTTTAATAGACAAAAGGAAAGAGACACAGGGCTTGTGCACCCATTGTGGACTTACTAACCACAAGTGGGGCATGTGTAGAAGAGCAGCCATGGTTAGTTCTGTAACTCGACACAGACAGCCAAAAAGACAGAACACTCGATTGGAGGTCCGGGGCCCCCAAGAAAGGTGGCCATATGTTGGTCAAGTGGCAATGACTAGGCCACCACCACAACTTTGGGAACTATCTGACCCGGGATCCAATTGAGGGGAATTTAGCAAGGTCTACACACCCTCTTCTCAGCTGAAGAGCATTGGACTGGTCACTGTCTAATTGAAAGGGTTACCCCTGACACTGATCCAGGTCTGTGCATAAGCTTAAGGAGGCAAAGGGGTTGAGTAGATGAGGAACAGATTGGCACCATAGAGTGACAGTGTATGGGTACTTGTGGTCTGGCACAAATTCGAAATGGGGGTTTATGCCCCACCAGACTTGAATCTTAGCCCACGCCTACAGCACTGGTGGATTGTACCCTAACATTATCATAATGAAAAAGTACTGGTCAGGTTATATCGGGAACCCATCAGCAGGGAGTAAAGACCGCTAGTAGTGGGTTGCCCAATAACTGTAAAATATTCCTTTCTTGTCAGTTTACCTGAGGAGCCCTGATTGGTCGAAATAACGTGGTCATTATAGTAAACTCAAAAAGCTTTACACCCCTGACACCCAACTATACAAAACTGTAAGAATAAAATAATTAATGCCTACACTGATTATACGTTAGTACCAACATGACTTTGCTTGGTACACATTTTAACTTGGGACCAGGAACTCTTATCCTTTGTCCCAAGGGAACCATCATCTTTTGTACACCCCACAGGGAACATCTGTGCAAAAATTCAAGAATACACTAAAGTACACCATAGTACTATTATTTCCTTGTGCTGAATATTCCTCCAAGCGCACCAAAGACCTCAAGTACCTAGGTATGCTAGGTCAACATACTCATCCAGACAAAGATTTTGCTCAAGAAGGACTCTCAAACCCTCACTAAGAGCGAAAGGACCCATTGAAGTCCATACTAGATTCTGGTTGTAAAAAATGTCAAAGCGAAAACATATCGAGCCAGAGCCATCGGGCAAGTGGTGCAAACTCATTGCCCCACAACCTACCCTTTATGAACACTTGGAGGGTCATGCACACCTCCACATTAAAGGAAAATGCTACCATGTCCAAGTTTTACTAGACTCGGGGGCTGATATTTTTGTCTTAAATGAAAAATTAGTACAGGAAAGAGATATACCTTGTATAACTCTCAGAAATCACATTCCGATTAAAGGCTTTACGGGCGACATCACTAAGGCCAGTGGCAAACAATATACTACCCTCATAAAAATGGAAATAGGGGTGAATTGCCACACCACTGAAGTCTCCTGTGAAGTGACAACTATGAATAGATGGGGGATGATAATACCCTATAGATGGTTGAAAGAACACCGCATATCTAATATAATCTATTTGGATAGGTGGGAATTTCAAAACCAGAAATGTCATGACCACTGTGGTCCAGGTACATGGTGTGACTGGGATGAACAGTTTGAATAGGACGATGACATAGTGCATGACTCAGACACGATAGTTGTTGGTCTGGTCAGCTCCATTGATAAGAGCAAGGAACTGGTGATCAGCCAGTTGCTGGAAGAATATCTGGATTATATAGACCTCTTTCTATCTTTGGCTGCGGAAAAATTACCGCAACGAAGGACCTTTGATCATGCAATAGACCTTAAAGAGGGTCTAAGTCCACCTTAGGGACCCATCTACGAGCTTTCCGCCTCAATTAGAGGCTCTACACATATACCTAAATGAGATATTAGAGTAAGGGAAAATCAGACCTTGCATGGCACTGTGTGGGGCTTCGATACTATTTGTACCAAAGCCAAATGGTGGCTGGCAGCTGTGCATTGATTATAGAGGCCTCAATAAGGTCACGATATCCAACAAATACCTACTCCCCCTGATGACAGAGCTGGGAGACCGGGTCATTGGCTCAACCATCTTTACTAAGCTAGACCTAAAGGATGGATTTCACCTAATTAGGATTAAAGAAGGAGACGAATGGAAGATGGCTTTTCAGACTCACTATAGACACTTTGAATACAAAGTCATGCCATTTGGGCTGGTTAATGCCCCCGCTACTTTCCAAGCAATGATGAACACAGTATTAAGAGAATTCCTAGATCATGGGGTCATGGTCTATATGGATGACATTCTCATCTACTCGGCAGATGAGGCAAGCCATGTGGAGTTAGTCCAAAAAGTGTTGGCTTGCATAAGAGAATATCAACTGGCAGTCTCCATTGCAAAGTCTTACTTTCATGTTACCATGATGGAATTTCTGGGTTATGTAGTAACCACCAAACGGGTCTCTATGAGCGAGAAAAAAGTAGAGTCTATTCGAAATTGGAACCAGCCAAAATCGGTAAAAGACATACAAATCTTCATGGGGTTTGCAAATTTTTACTGAAGATTTATCAGGGATTTCTTGGCAATTTACAAGCCGATTACAGAGCTCCTAAAAGAAAATTCCAAACATTTTACCTGGGGAAGTGAACAGGACGAAGCTTTTGAATTCCTGAAGGAACAATTTGTGACGGCACCAATTCCTTGCCATTTTGACCCCATGAAAGAGACAATAGTGGAAACTGATGCAAGTGATTTTGCGCTTGGCTATGTTTTATCATAGTTGGTAAATACAAAACTACATCCAGTAGCATTCCACTCATGGAAATTCAGACCTGTGGAATGGAACTATGATGTTCATGACAAGGAACTATTGGCAATTGTGGAAGCCTTCAAAGAATGGCATCACTACTTGGCAGGAACTGAGGTCCCCATCACTGTTTACATGGATCATCAGAATTTACAGTACTTCCTCACCACCAAGGCATGGAGTGTGAGACAAATTCGATGGGCCTAAAAGCTGGCAGATTTTAACTTCTGCATTGTTTACTGACCAGGAACCCGAGGTGGGAAACATGATGCACTGAGTAGACGGCTGGAGTACCATCCTGAAGGGGGAGCTACCCATAGTGAACAGTCAATCTTGAAGCTGGAAAACTTCTTACAAATCGTTGTGGTATGGAAAACCCCCAGGGACAAAAGATTAACCCCTACAGAGGACATGGAACTTGATCCCAGGCCAGAGGATGACCAGATCTCAGAGACAGAAGACTTGGATGAAAGTTTGGAGCCACCAGGAATCCGAGTCCATAGACTGGCAGAAAGCGCTAAGATCCCCACTAGAGGATCAACTCTTGCAGCACAACATGACTTATATAGTGTGGATATGCTAACTATCCCTGGGAAGGGACAAACTCTGGTCGTGACAGGAATAGCTATAGGGCTTCCTAAAGGAACCTATGGGTGAATTGTACCCTGAAGTAGATTGGTGCTTAAACATAGCATACACATAGGCACTGGGGTGATACAAGCAGACTATACTGGCAAAATAAAAGTCCTAATGGTTAACCTGATAGAGGCAGATTACAAAGTCTCCAATGAGGATCAGATAGCTCAAATCATTGTTGAGAAAATCGACAACACTGAGCTCCAGGAAGTGGCGGACTTGGCAATAATGGAACGAGCTAACACAGGCTTTGGAAGCAGTGACCTGCTCAGAAAAAAGACAACGGTATGCTTTCTACAAGCAAGCTCTAGAAACAATAAGCATTTTGACCATTACGATAAGGAACACAATCCTAAACTATCACAAGAAGTATTAATGTTGTCTAATGCCATTATTGCAAGAGCGGAAATGAAGAAGTTTGACATAGACCTTGTGGCCAAAGTCAAAGAAGCAGCCGAACGAGATGAAGAGTGGGTCACAAGAAGGCAGGAGCTAGAAAGACTGAGGAATGATAGCATGGACCCTCCAAAATTCTGGAACTTGAAGGATGGGCTGGTATACTACAAAAACTGGCTTTTTATCCCAGTAGACGAAAGTATCCAAACCCTCATAATGAATGAATACCATGACTCAAAAATCACCAGACACTTTGACCAGGAAATAACCCTAGAAATAGTCACACGAGACTTCTACTGGAAGAGGTTAACAGGCTGGGTTAATGACTATGTCAGATCCTGTGATGAATGTCAACACAATAAATCTCCTCTACATGTAAGGTATGGGTTACTTCAACCCTTACAAGTACCATATACAGCATAGATATCTATCTCAATGGATTTTATTGTTCAACTACTGGAATCGCAGGGACACACCCAGATAATGGTCATAGTGGATTGGTTCACCAAGATGGCACATTTTGTCAGTTTAAAAGAAAATATGACCACAAAAGATGTTGCCAACATCTTCCTCTGAGAAGTATGGAAACTCCACGGCCTACCCACAGAAATTATTTCCAACATGGATGCAAAATTTCAAGGCGAATTTTGGGAGTCATTGTGCCAGGCTCTGGGAATTAAAAGAAGAATGTCAACAGCCTATCACCCTCAGACTGATAGGCAAACTGAAAGAACCAACTAAGTACTGAAAGGTTACTTATGAAGCTTTGTTAACTATGATCAAGATGATTGGTATCAACTCCTGCCAGTGGCAGAATATGCCTACAACAACTCTACCACCAATGCACACAAATTGACCCCCTTCTTTGCAAACTATGGTTTCCATCCACAGACAGAATGGATGAGAGAACATGAGGCTCAAAATCCAGGTGCGGCCCTTTATGCGCACTGGATGAAAAATATACATGAACAAGCCAAGGAGACACTAGAATCTACCTGAGAAGCTATGTCAAGGTATTACGATTGAAAAGCCAGGGAGCAACCAGACATAAAAGTTGGAGACTAAGTCATGCTCAACGGCAAGAATATGCGATCCAAAAGGGCCTCAAAAAAGCTGAGTCCAAAGCTCTACGGGCTTTTTAAAGTATTGGAAAGGAAAGGCGAATAAGCCTACAAACTCCAAATACCTGACCAGTGGAAAATCTATCCAGTCTTTCATGTAGCACTGCTCGAACCCTACTGAGTTTCTATTCGGCCCAGATGGGTACAGCCACCCCACAACCCAGAAGAAGTCAAAGGTGACTTAGAATGGGAAGTGGAGAGAATTGTGAGGAGTGAAATAATCTCCTATACGAGATGAGTTAGAGGATGAAATAAAGTCCTCTGAGAGTTCCAATATTTCGTGAAAAGGAAAGGATGTTCTGAAGATGAGAACACCTGGGAACCCCCGGAGCACCTAGAGCGTGCTGAGGAATTAGTGGAGGAATTTTATAGATTGAATCCTGAAATGCCATGATGGGCAGGATTGGAATAATGTGGCAAGGTTTTCTTGGCGTGGCCAAGCAAACATGCGAAAGTTTTTTACCCTACCATGTTGAGTTGCCACAAAAGAAGTTTTTATTTTATTTTTATTTTTATTTTATTTTGAAAAAGGAGATGTTCGAGATGAAGTCTTGGGAGGGGGAGCTACTGTTAGGCATATGGAAAAAAGGGCCAAAGTTACCCAGCCTTTACTCAGGATTATTTCTACCATACCCCTACAGCCCCCATGTAGGGACTGGGCATCATCACGGTATTACGGTTGAGTTGCGTCCGAACAATTTAGCAACAATAAATGACACCTTCAACATAACACCATATACGTCGTCACCGTCCGTCCGACTGGATACTGTCTGTAGGATATATGAGAGGCCACCTTTAGCGACTCATGGGAAGTAACTTGGAGGAATTTGGTTAAGTTTTGAGCAAGCTATTATTCTGTACATTAGCAGTTAAATATTATGGCTGATAGGTAATGGGACAATTTGGGAAGAAACCTTAGTGACTGAATATCACGAGCCTAGGGCACTGACAAGTAGCCATAGAGCCAAGCCTCTTGCTTTGAAAGAGGTAGTACCCCAAGAGGGCCTACTTGAGAATCGGTATGAGAAGTTTTTGCTGGATAAGCTATTGGCTCGATCCAGAGCAAAAAACCCTATATATTCGATGGGCTTTGTGATACATCAATATGCAATACAATGGCCGTGCTCATGCATTAAAGCTGATCACTTCATGTTTTGAGGCAGAACAATTGGTATAGTTGCCATTAGGGTGGCATACTCGAATTAAGTTCATATAGGGAGATATCGAAGACTACCTACTGGAGGAGTGTTCACCCCCCCCAGAGATAATAGGAGTTTGAAGAGATCAAAGCTAAGTAGGGCAAATATTCTCAGGGTCAAGAGTGTTCGCACTTAGGAAAAATAAGAGGTTTTCAACAGAGGTACTTAGATAGTATGGGAGTTGATTGTAGCCTGCAATAACCCAGACGCAGAATATAAATATTGAGGTACTCCCAGCTATTAGAAACATCAAGGAACAGAGAAGAGATCTTATTAATATATTTATTATCTTACTCTTGAAAAACTTTATTACACTTATTCTTTCCAAGCCTTTGGAAACCCAAGCCTACCTTAACGATCTTCGTTTTATTTTACCTTATTTCAAGAAACTTATAGCTTAGACCTACTGGCCCTATCTACAGTTGGACTACCCCTTAACACCTACTAATGCCACTGCAGACTTGGAAACGAAAGATATTTATGCCACTTGATATCCACTTAACTGAAGCCAATAGATATTGGGCAGAATTAGACCCTGCACAGAAGTGGCAGTGTCCTGATATGCATCAAGCATCTCCTCTGGAATCACAACCCACATCCATGATCCCATATTCACCAAACCAGAGTCAATACAACCCTGGCCTTAAGCAAAATTCTATCAATACTACAACCAAGAAAAATGCAATCCTGGCACCTCCCAAGCCTCCCATATGGAAGTCCAAGGGCCAAAACTTGTACCGATCCTTCTCTCCTCCTAGAGTTGCCCAATTTTACACCCTTTAGATCTGAGCATCTATTGCATTGTTCTCAGGTAGGAATGGCACTTTCAATACCTAAAGTATAGTCACACCTCACTATCTCAGAGTTTGTTCTAGCTCTACCAGATCTCGTATTGCCCCAGATGTAGTTCCCTGAATTCCAAATTGTTTTGCCCCAAACTCCTGCTCATTTTCCTGGATAATTTGGCATTCCGGACAGATTCCTTGAAGTTTGGCAATCCAGGACAGTGAGGTGCAACTGTACTAGTAGATTAATACATGGTGTCTAACTTACAAATAGGCTATTTTACCGGAGGGCTGTGTGCACGACCCTTTTTCGATCTTTTCCTTATTTTTTAATCGAGAGGTATTTGAAGAAATTGCAAAGAATACCAATTCCTATGCAATATGGAGGAAGGAGAGGGATAAAATTTCTCCATGCCCCTCATGGCAGGGAAAGACTACCCTATGCAGGGATAATGGCTAAGTTTTAGCAGTTCAGAGGTCATGGAAGGAAACTAGTGCAGCTGAGTTGAAAATATCGTTTCGGCTCTTAATTAAAATGTGACTTCATGGGAGCCATCAGTAGAGGTACACTCAAATCAGCAAGTACGATAGCAATGGAGACTAGTTTCGATAAAACCTTTTACCCACTTTCGGGCTCATCAGGAGTGGAAATGCCGGCCTTACAGAGTCCGATGGAACTGCATGTCTCTCCTTCACTTTCAGCAAATAAAAAAATACCTTTACCTCTCTGATCTCTATATCAGTTTAACTAAAGGGGAATGGTTTCGCAAGTTGGAACCCCTTGCCAGTACTCTTCAGAGGTGGTTTCAGGAGCACTATTTTCCTAGTAGTAAAGTTGCTATTGATGAGGCAATGGTTCGATTTTTTGGCTGCAGTTTTCATACACTCAAGGTCAAAAATAAACGAATCAAATAAGGGTATAAGGTGTTTTGTCTCTGTTCCCATGGCTATACCTATAGTTTTGTTTGGTACTTACCAGCTGAAGCCATTCCTGGTCTTCAAAAGATTAACAATTTGTCCCCCACATTTTCCTGTATTTTGCAACTAGCTAGAACACTGCCTATTGGTAATCGATAGAATCTCCTACTGGACAATTACTTTACAAATGTTGGTTTGTTTGAAGAGTTAAGGAAAATAGGTATTGGGACAGCTGGCACCACCCAGGTTGAGGCACAAAGATTTCCTCAGCAGTTGAAGATTGAAAAAAGTGAAGCTAAAAAAAGCCTAGTATTGGGACATCTTCCTGGATATATAGTCTAGAATACCTGCTGCTTAGTCTAGCAAGACAATAATACTGTCTTTTTTATGACTACTTACCATGATATACATGAGCAAGTAGTTCAGAATCGATGTCATCTAAAGAAAACTAGTATGAATGCAGCTGTCACAAATTGTGACTAAGCAAGGCAGAATGGCAAGGCAGATTTCACCTGACTCATACTTATGAGTCAGAAGGGACGAGCATTTCACATGACTTGTACTAGCAAGTCATTAGTAGGTTTTTATTGGTTGTTTGATTCTCTATGACTCGCAATAGCGATCATATGATAATATGTTTTCATACGTGATGCAGATTATGAGTCATGGGTCTCACACATGTGACGTGGTTTGGGCAAATGATTAGTTTATTAGTTTTGATTGGCTTTTATCAGTTAGTGAGGATGACTCATAGGAGTCAGTTGATGGATTTCACACAATGACACATTTGAGTCACGTGTACAGATGGCTCATAGGGATGAGTCATCAAGGGTTAGGGTTGAGGGAGGAACAACTATATAAGGGGGCTCGTAGACGAGAGTAGTTAGTTCCTCATGCAACCATATAAATACTTTTCAATACAAAAAACTTTTCTACCGAACAGTAAATCCGTTCAGAATCTAAAGGTCGTTAATCAGGAGGACCAGGGAGTTGTAGAAGTCAAGGACTTGCACTACGAAAGAAGGAAATGTAAGCGTCTGAAGGAAATCAGATCAACAATCGAGTGCGATAAGAAAGGTTGCCTACTGTAAGTATACCCGAAAGAGAGAGGATTGTAACATTTGGTTGCATCTAACAAGCAGTACCCAACAACAATGAGTGATGCAATGGAAGTCATACCCCTAGTAGGGGGAGAATGAGCAGTAGTACCCCTGGTGGAAGGGGCAGCAAACCCCCCACTAGTAACACAGATCCAAGGATTTACCACCGAACAATTTGCTGAAATTATTGGTCGCCTAAATGGCAGAAGAGAAAATGGAGACAGAATGAAGGTAGAGAAGCCACCAACATTCAGTGGAATGCGCAGCAAGCTGCAAACATTTTTGGCCCAATGCAGAGTATATTTCGATGCTACAGGAACTACTGAAGCAAGACGAGAAATCACATATGTCAAATCCTTACTGAGGGAAGGAGCGGCCAGCTGGATAACCCCCTATAAGGAAGGAAGAAGGCTGGAACCATGGACAACATATGAAGAGTTCGCTGAAGCGCTCCAAGGCCAGTTTGGAGACATCGACGCAGAAAATGCAGCATGCATGAAACTGGAGCAGCTGAAACAAGGAAGGGAACCAGTAACGGATTACTGGAATGAATTCCAACTTACGGCAACTGAGGCAAACGAAGACGAAGGAACTATGAGAAGGCAGTTCCTGAAGGGAATCAATCGAACGCTGCAGGATGCTTGGGCCACCGACCACTTCACAGCTAATAATGTAGAAGACATGGCTAAGTGGGCCATTGAGAAGGAAAATCGGATCAGCATGATCAAACACTTGCAAGGAGGCCAAGCAACGGAACAGAAGATGATGGAAATGTACAGGAACCCAAACGGGACATTTAAGACAGGAAGGGAAGAGACCCCAAGAGGGGACCCCATGGACCTAGATGTGACACGAAGAAGGCCCAATCTCAATCTGTGCAAAAAAAGGTTTGTGTGAAGGAGAAACAACAACCTATGCTTAGCGTGCACTAAGCCAGGACACTTGGCAAGGGAGTGCAGGAGCCCAAGAGACAACAGGGATTATACGACCGTAAAAAAAGAATGGAGACCACAGGACCACAAGATGAGGAGGAGTCAATCTATGATTAAGGAAATAGAGATAGAAGGAGAAGAAGGACCGGCAGGAAATGAGGACTGTCCCCAGTAAGTGATGGACTGAGGGACAGACCAGAACGAAAACCCATCATTTTATCCAATTACTATACAGCACTCCAACACATGGAATCACTGGAACAAGAAAACGACCATGTTATGGTAAAAGTGCAATTACGAGAAGGAAAAAACACAGTTACGATCACCGCAATGATTGATTCAGGAGTAATGGAAAACTTTATCAACAGATAAGTCTGCAAGAAACATGGAATAACAATAAAGGAAACCAAGAAGGCAAAAGAAATCTACTTGACTGACGGAAAACCGAGCCAAATGGGGCCTGTAACCCACACGGCAGAAGTATCAATGAATATAGGGAGTCACCATGAAGGGGGAACCTTTCAGGTAGCAGACCTACAAAATCACGAAATCATCCTTGGAATGCCATGGCTGAGAGAGCACAATCCCACAATTGACTGGAATGAAAGAAAGATCACATTCAACAGTGAACGATGTACGACATGGTGTCTCAACAGTTCGCCAGTGGTTTACTCAGTACCAGAAGCTGAAGCTCGGGAAGAGAACCTGATCACAAGGCTTTCGGAAATCCAGACCAGGGAAGACCAAAGGGTCAAGGTCAGGAAACTGACACCCGATGCAAGGATGCCCACTAGGGGCTCAGAAAAGACTGCAGGACATGATCTATATGCGAGAGAAGACATCAAGATAATGGCCAATGGGCAAGAAGTAGTATGGGCAGGAATAGCTATAGGGCTACCCCCACAGACCTATGGATGAATAGCACCTCGAAGCAGTCTAGTGGTCAAGCATCGACTTATGACAAATGCTGGAGTAATCGATGAAGATTACACAGGAGAAGTGAAGGTAGTTATGGTCAATCTGGGTAACGAAGAATACCAGATAAAGAGAGGAGACCAAATTGCACAGCTCCTCATAGAGAAAGTCAACACTGAAGACTTACTAGAGGTAACGGAGTTGGGAGACACTCAGAGGGGGGACAAGGGATTTGGAAGTTCAGATCCCTCTGTCATCCAACCAACCAACCAGAATAAAGAACCAGACAAAAGAAAGCAATACAAGAGGATTGAGATCCATGAAATATCAGCCAAAGCATTTGGATGCTTCTACCGATGAGGAGAATCCACAGGGATACTCCGATGGAGGAAAGAAGAAGAAACGATTTGAGTAGAGGCCATCAACATCAGCACAGAATTGGTCATACAACACCGAAAAAAGGAAGATAAAAGAAGACTGGAGGAGATAATCCCAAAAGAATACCATTATCTACTGGATGTATTCGAACAAGAAGAAAAGAAAGGGCTACCTCTGCATCGGGAGGGAGTGGACTTGGGGATAACCCTAGAAGAGGGGAAAAGGGTCCCAAAGAAGAAAATATACCAACTGGGAGCTGACGAACTAAACAAATTAAAAAATTACATCTAACAAAACAAAGAGTGAGGTTGGATCTGACAGGTGTGGACAGACCAAGCCTCACCAATATTATTCATCAAAAAGAAGGATGGGAGCCTCCGATTATGCGTGGACTATAGGGGACTCAATGAAATCACGAAAAAGAATAGATACCCCTTACCCTTAATAGGGGAAGCTCTGGACAGGCTAAGTATGACGAAATACTTCACCAAATTAGACATAAAAGACACCTATCACAACATACGAATCAGAGAAGGAGATGAAAGCAAAACAACCTTTGCCAGCAAACTAGGAACCTATGAATACTTGGTAATGCCCTTTGGACTAACCAATACCCCAGCAGCTTTTCAAAGATGGATCAACAACACTTTGTGGAGATACATAGACGAGTGCTACATAGTATACCTGGACGATGTCCTGGTACACTCAGATAGCCTAGAACAACACAAAAGGGATGTTAGCAATATATTGGCCGATATACGAGATTCCAGAATGAAAGTCAAACGATCGAAGTACGAATTCCATCAAAAGGAAACAGAATACTTAGGATTCATTATCAACCGAGAGGGAATCCAGATGGACCCAATCAAGACTAGTGCCGTATGGGACTGGAAACCTCCACAAAAAGTCAAAGAAGTACAATGTTTCCTAGGATTCTGCAACTTCTATCGAAGATTCATTGAAGGGTTTAGTCGCATAGCCAAACCTCTCTACCGACTAACAGAGAAGAAGAACAAGTGGGAATGGGGAGAAATGGAGCAGAGAGCCTTTGAAGAACTGAAGGGAAAACTCACCACATCCCCAGTACTAGCACACGACGGCCCGACAAAACCCATGATGATAGAAACCAATGCTTCGAAATAAGTTTGCGCAGGAATCCTATCCCAGCAAGGAGCAGATAGGAAATGGAACCCGGTAGCCTACCACTCAAAAACAATGAACAAAGCTGAATGCAACTACAACATTCACGACAAAGAACTATTAGCAATAGTTCAAGCACTGAAGGAATGGAGGCGATACGTGAAGGGATGCCAAAACCAAGTAAAGGTCCTAACAGACCACAAAAACCTGGTGCCCTTCATGACCACAAAAGAACTAAATGAACAGCAAATTCGGTGGGAGGAATATATGAGTCAGTTTGACTTCAAAATACAATATTGACCAGGAAAGGAAGGAGGCAAACCAGATGCCCTAACAAGAAGGGAAGGGGACCAACTGCAGGAAGGAAACCCAAGAATCACGTATAAGCAAAGAACCCTATTACCAAAAGAAAGATACTTCCTCAAAGAAATGGAACTGGTAAAGTTCCATGATCAAGATGAAGAAGGAACCCAATGAGCGATACAACCAGATCAATGGATACAGGAAATTCGAAAGGCATTGTCAACGGGACAAAAAGAACTAAAAGGAGTAGCCCTGGGCCTATGCCAGTGGAAAAATGACTACCTATGGTATCAAGGAAAGATATGGATACCGGAAGACGAAAAATTGAGAACAACAATTATTCAGAAACACCATGATGTTCCTCTAGCAGGACATGGAGGAACAGCCAAGACAACCGAACTAATCTAATGAAAATACTATTGGCCAAGGATGAGAGAGATGATCAAACAATACATAAAAAACTGCGACATGTGCCAACGTACAAAAGTGGTACGACATGCACCCTATGGATTGTTACAACCAAACAAGGCACCTGACCGACCGTGGAAATTGATCGCCATAGATTTCATCATGGATCTACCCAAGTCAGAAGGTTATGACATGATATTGGTTGTCATCGATCGCCTCACAAAAATGAGTCATTTCATCCCCAGCAAGAAGGATCTAGATGCATGACAGTTCGCAACCCTCTTCCTTAAAGAAGTGGCCAGACTTCATGGATTACCAAAAGATATCATTACTGACAGAGGATCCCTGTTCATGTCAGACCTGTGGAAGGAAATCACAAGCAAATTAGGAATAGAAAGAAGGCTCAGTATGGCATTCCACCGACAGACAGATGGACAAACAGAAAGGACCAATAGGATACTAGAACAGTATCTGCAAGCATACATCAATTATCAGCAAAGTAATTGGTGCGAACTCCTACCACTAGCGGAATTCGCCTACAACAATGGACATCAGCAGACCATTGGAACATCACTATTTTATGCGAACTATGGGATCTATCCAGAATACGAAATGATCGGACACCTGATGAAAGCAAGAATGACACAAAAAGAAGGAATGAGTCAACTCCATGAGTCACTATGTCAGGAAATAATCACAGCACAATTGTGACAAAAAGAGATTTACGATCAACACAGAAAGCCTGATCCCAACCAAAAATCAGGAGACATGGTATGGCTGTTGCGATGAAACATCAAGACCACGAGACCATCTAAGAAACTGGATTATAAGAAAATCGGGCCATTCGAAATAGTGGCAAAAATGGGCCAGAGTGCATATAAGCTGGCTCTCCCACCATCAATGAGAATACACAACACATTCCACATCTCACTACTCGAACCCTACCAAGACAATCAATTTCCCTCCCAAAAACAGGAACCCCCACCGCCTATAGAAATAGACAGCAAAAATGAATACGAACTAGAGGAAGTAATAGACTCTAGACTACATCGTGGCAACCTGCAATACCGAGCCAAGTGGATAGGTTATTCACTCGAACATGATGAGACTTGGTACCTCGCCGAAAACTTTGAAAATGCTGAACTCGCAACCTGCTGTTTCCACTCCAAGTACCCCCATAAACCAAGAGTGGGTATGGGTCACGATAAAACGGTCGCGCTCCACATCCCCAGGAAAAACTGAATCGTGGGACGATTCAGGGTATGTCCCCAGAGACACTACCCCCACAAGCCCTGAGTACTCAGGACCAACGGGAGAAGATATGACAGAAGAACAGAAGGAATACACAGATAGAATGGTGCACAACGCAATGTCCTGGACAGCATATTATGATGATGGCTGTCCAGTACACCTACGAGATAAGGAAGTAGGAAATTGGTTCCCAAGAGAACCAAGGAAAACAAGAGCCCACAAGGAGGTAGTGGGCTTGGAATATTGCTACAATGATCGGTGTAGGGAATACTGATGGAAGAAGGTGGATGCGGGGTATTACTCCAGGATAACAGGAGAAAGGCTGCCATTGTCAACGACAGATGAGCAGCAGAGAAAAAAGAGGAAAACCGTGAGGACACAGTTGGGGAGAGAGGGGAGCGAAAAAACAGAATCGGATGCTGAAGCGTTACACTGGCAGATAAATGACCTCCAGAGACTGTTAACAAACAAGGAAGAAATAATTAGAAGCCAGCAAAAGATGATCGAAGACCAGAAATGAGCACTTCGAAATGCCGGTAACACGATAAAAGCACTGCGCAGACGAGTCCAGAAATTGGAAGAGGGACGACAGCAGTGGAAGCAGGAGGCTCGAGAGATAGGAGCAAAATTGTGGAGATTGGGAGGATAGGAAGGTAGCATCGTGGGACCGATGCTAAGGAAGGGCGGGAGCTAATGTCACAAATTGTGACTAAGCAAGACAGAATGGCAAGGCAGATTTCACCTGACCCCTACTTATGAGTCAGAAGGGACGAGCATTTCACATGACTTGTGCTAGCAAGTCATTAGTAGGTTTTTATTAGTTGTTTGATTTTCTATGACTCACAATAGCCATCATATGATAATATGTTTTCACATGTGACGCAGATTATGAGTCATAGGTCTCACACATGTGACGCAGTTTGCGCACATGATTAGTTTATTAGTTTTGATTGGCTTTTATCAGTTAGCGAGGATGACTCATAGGAGTCAGTTGATGGATTTCACACGATGACACATTTGAGTCACGCATACAGATGGCTCATAGGGATGAGTCATCAAGGGTTAGGGTTGTGGGAAGAATGACTATATAAGGGGGCTCATAGGTGAGAGTAGTTAGTTCCTCACGCAACCATATAAATACTTTTCAATACAAAAAACTTTTCTACCAAATAGTAAATCTGTTCAGAATCCAAAGGTCATCAATCAGGAGAACCAGGGAGTCATAGAAGTCAAGGACTTGCACTACGAAAGAAGGAAATGTAAGCATCCGAAGGAAATTAGATCAACAATTGAGTGTGATAAGAAAGGTTACCTACTGCAAGTATACCCGAAAGAGAGAGGATTGTAACAGCAGCACTCATTTGTCAAATGTTTGGTGATAGCTCACAAAAGAAGTTACCGATTTCAGTCTTTATTGATGATTACAATTTTCATATGGGAGCAGTAGATATCTGTGATCAATTGTGTAGCTACTACTCAATACAATTACATAGTTGTCACAATTGACTTCCACTTTTCTTTTACCTCTTGGATACTACAATCATCAATTCTTATCAAATATTTTGTTGTCTCTATCCTTATGTTAAAGCACACAGCCAACATTTTCTCTTCCGTGAAAAGCTGGCTGATAAGCTTATTGAAGCTGGCATTCGTGAAAGCATTCACCTTGAGGATCTGCCTATTTCTACTCACATACTTCTTCCAACTCCCTCTGCTCATCCTGTTCACCAATTCCTACCACCCATAGTGCAAGCCTCTCCTTTCACTATGCCAGCCCACATTGGGCACTTACCAATATCTTCCTTAGGTTGGCTCTCTCTCCCCCACTCATTCATCTTATTTATTACATACTAATATACAATGGAGAAGTGATTTCAAATCAAAATCAAGGTATGCAATTCACCTGATTAGTGTGATGGCACCCCTCTGCATTGCATACTAGGCCAGGAAGTGGATCAGAAGTGGATCAGACATGAAGTGGATCAGATGCAGAACTGAATTGGCTTCTATTTGAATTTTGCACAAAAACCCCACTACTGGAAGTCCGACAAAATAAACCCTCTGAACTCAACTCAAAAACAAGCAATTCTGATGTAGTCTACTATCTGGTACTCGAATACCTCCTACTCTTCTAAATCTCATGTTCTTGCTATTGTCTGTTAATTAGGATTTCCATATTTCTAGCTCTGTGGTGTTTTTTAACTGATCCCCTTCCCTGTCTGATCAACTTCCATGTCCAATACCATAAAATCCAATACTGTAAAATCTCAGGAATGACGAACATGCCCAGGCTGGTTGTGCAATAGTTTTCAGTGCTTTAAATGGCTCAAGCAGCCATCTAAAGAAGTTTACTTAGGTGATCTGGCCTCATTTGCAAGCTCTCCATCAATGGGAGGGTCTGGTTTTGCTGTACGACCTGCCCAAGCATGTTCATTATTCTTCAAATTTTATGGTATGTTAAACCAAAGTTAACAAACTTATGTGAGCCAAGCAGATCACCGAAATGACCTTACATATTACATCCAGCATAATTCTCCTCATCCTCTCCCAACCCCTGTTCCCACTCCTGCTCAACATCATTATGAGCAAAGGCCAACCCGTGCTCGGTGCCTCCTTTATTGATGGAAAAAATCTGCTGGAATTAATCAGGTTACTGGTATTAGACAGGTTAATATGGGCTGTCAAGAATGCAATTTTACACTTTGTAGAGAATGTTTTTTTGAGTTTCATTCCTAGAGTTGAGAAAATGGCTGGTTTCTTTCTTTATCGCTTTTATGTTTCTTGATATCACGTGCATTGGCACAATAATTAAATGGGTTAGTGCTACACATTTCAATCTGGACCGAATGTCTCAACAGCTTAAGGGATACGGTATGTCCAAGAGCTGTGGTGAGAGATATTATGTGACATCACGCCGATCTTCCGACGTCAGACTACGGTTAGTTCGTCATATCTTTTGTCTCGCTCGTGACAGATGCCCTATGGAATTTTTCAAGAAATCTTCGACGTGACGAGGGAAGAAAGAAAGAAGAGGTTCCAAGATGCTATCGGCCTACCGTAATGTTAATTTTCGATATACCAGTTTCTTTTTCTTTTCCACAACCTTCAACTATTGTTACTCTTGGAGGAATTTATCTATCCCATAAGCTGTCGAGACATTCGGTCCATTTTAAAATGTAGAACCCTAACCTATTTGGGGAACTGGGAACAAATGTACGCGGAATTTCTCATTTTCATCATGGCCATACTGAGCAGTACAGATTTTGCGGTATTCTGAGCACTACACCACTTGCAAACAACATGGTTTTTCCTATCACGATTACTCAAATAGGTTAGGGTTCTACATTTTAAAATGGACTGAATGTCTCGACCGCTTATGGGATAAAGCAGTCTCATCTTCCTCGTAAAAAAGAATTATCTTCTCATCATCACTAGGATAACAGATACATTACCATATTACACAATCACGCAAAAAACGACCCTTATCATACGATAGCCCAGCCCTTTTAAACCTACAACTTATTCTTTTTTTTAAAAAAAAAAGAACCAACCACCATGAGAACTTGACACGCACACCACACCACAACCGGTACCCGCACCCACACTATCAAGCCATCCCTCCTCTCCCGCCTCACGGGCCGCACCCGCAGAAGGACCGTTACCACCACTGCCGCTCCAAGAACTACTACCCGCCGCCACCACCACCACCACATAACCACCGCCGCGCCGGTGCACCATCACAAGCGCCGACCGAGTATCGGGGATAAGATCTCGGGCGCTCTCATGAGGCTTAGGGGGAGCTTGATACATCGGCCTGGCGTTAAGGTATGATTTATCTCTTACTTTGATCTGGTTTACGAATGTTGGGACTAATTGGCGTTTGTATAGTAGGCTGCTGGAACGGGACGGATGCATGGTACTGATGGCCGGGGAAGCCATCGTGTTTACTAGATGGGGAAGGATGGATGGATAGGTGGATTGCGGGGGGGTTTAATAGTGTATTATTATTATTGTGCTTTTGTTTTGTACACTCCTGTCCGCAAAGTTCTCATACCCCAAGAGGTAACTGTGGCAGTGTCGTGGCGAAAAGTGATGTATCATAGCAACTGAGAAAATGTAACTCGGAAAATGTGAAGTACTCCAGACGAATACATCACAACCATGGCCCCTTCTCCTCTCATCTTCGTGGGTTAGGGGTCTTTGGGGATGGCAGGGGGGTTCACCCAATCAACACCCTTTGAGCGATTTTCACGATGGCTTCAAAGTCTTTATCCTTACCTTAGGCTTACGCCTTTAGCTCACTTTCCTTTGTTTCGGCTATTGATACACCACCCACGATATGAGCTCCTGTGAGAGCACCACTGCCCGCCCCTTCAAAGAAATTCTTTTCTGGAACCACATTCTTTTTTGTGCTGGCAGACGGCTGGGACTATAGTTTGCAGTTCGAGGAGCCTCCCAAGGCCCAAGTCCATATTTTTTATCGACACCACCCAGTACAGACACGAACATGATTCCGATAGCCTTTCACTCTTTTTTGCGTTCATTCCAGACACCCCTTTTTAGGGACCCACAACTGCCCTTTGGCATGCAAGACCTAGGTGATGAGTTTTTTATTTCTCCTAGGCAACTATCGTAAGTCCTGGGCAACCCTCAGGCAATCACAATCCATGGGGTGTCTTTACCTTCCCACTTTGCAGGGAATGGCTTTGACCCCCAAAACCACCCATCACACCTTGGAACTTCCAGCTGGCATATCCCAGTAGCCTTGGTGTGGTTACACAAATTTCAGAAGCCCTGGCTCACCCCCAGGCACACTACTTTTGGGGATTGGCAGTGGCTGTCTTTCCCAGCTGCAAAGGAGGGGAGGTCCAGAGGCGTGATCTGGTAAAAATATTGGGCTTGGCAAAGCCCATTTGAACATAGCCTAGCCTGCGTTTCCCCCACAAGTCAGTCTATGTGCCCATGTGCCTGCTAAGTGTTGCAGAGCACCTGAGGAGGAGGATTGAACCTGTGGATATGCTGGGGGGGGGTAGTTGGCTGCTGGGGAGGGTTTCTTTTGTGCTGGAGGTTTAGTGAGATGGCGGGTGGGCCATTAATGATGTATTTGTGGCAGGTGGCCAGGAGGTGGATTTCGTTAAGGGAGCCCTTGGCTGGGGGGAGTATCTCATGCTGGACAGCTAGATACCTTTAGTTAGGTGAAACAGGACTTACCCCTAGGCTTGCTAGAATGAAATAAGGTTTAACCATGGCCCCTTTTTCTTACCTTTTTTAAAAAATACAGTACAATGAACAAATCCCCACTTTTTCTGGAGAAATTTTCTTCACTCCCCACTTCCCACACCAAAAGATCTGACCACATCTCACACTTTACTGCTACATCAGCAACATCCTCCGGTATAGTCAGAGTTTTCCCTGAATTCACTACACCACCCCCTCACTCAGAATATCCTCTCTTTGGGTGTGGAGCCAATCACAAGGCCCCATCCTAAGGCTTCCAAACACCCCAGGAAACAAGTTCTGCCAAATGACCAACTTGATTTCCTCCACCATGTCTGCCCCAGGCTTTCACCCCTATAGCAAGGCCACTAGAGACAACATAGTTCTCAACACACCTCTCCCACCATCTCCTCTGGGCTGCAGAAGCCCTACCAAGAGCCCCAGACCTTACTCACCATCCCTACTGCCACCGGGCTCCCCCCATGGAATATCCCTCCAATCCCTCCTCCTGATGTTTTCAGTCATCTCGCACAACCAGAACTGCACAAATAGGGCCATCAATGTCAGAAATAGAATTGTGGCACCAGGAACCAACTTCCCAATGGTACGGAAAGAACTTGGGTGCCTTGACACCTGCTTCGTGCAATTAGTCAAGATGGCCAAAACAACCCCTATCGTGGTCCCCTTCCCAGGATTATGCACCATCCTCGAAAAGGTATTCGGAAATGAAACAGTAGATATCGTTGACTAGGAAACCCTCACAGGACTAGCCGCCATGGTCTCCTCCTTCCACCCCTCCTGGGAGAGCCCAGTCACAGTCTCACAAATCCCCCAATCATCGCTCCCAGACATAATTATGATGGAAACAAATATCGAAATACCCAACTCCCAGACCCTCCAGGACACCACTATGGCCCTTGGAAATGGCCAAAACTCAGACGGTACAGGCATAGGGGATATCCAACATGCCCCCACCTCCCAGGCACTACCGTGAGCTGTCCACTTCTCATCACACCTGGAAATCCCAGGAACCCTCTTGGGCAACATTACAGTTGAACCCCTCCCATCCCCATCCTCTTCCTCCTCTGTCTGGATATTGACAAAGAAAAATACCAAGACCAATAAAGGTAAAGGCAAAGCCATCCAGGAAACCACAAGCCAAGAAGAGACTACCCAGGAGAGCCCAAACACCATACTCATCCCCCCTAATTTGCCAGAGGGATCCAAGGACCTCAGCAGACTAAGAGAGATCCTCAGCTACATCACCCCAGAAGAAGCCCCCCTAACCAATAAAGGCCTGACCAGCCTACTGATGGCAATGGAAGATGCCTTCAACAGGAAGCTGGAACAGATGGAAGACAGAATCTTCGAGGCCATAAGAAACAATAAAGCCATCACCCAAGTACCCCTCCCCCAAAATGCACCACAGGTGCAACGACCCCTACCAGCCAGAGCACAAGAAACTGAACAGAAAAAAACCCCAAGGCCCCAAACACAACAACAGCAGCAATGGACTCAAGGCCCAGCCCCGGAAGTCCCCAGAGCCATGCACCCCTCCAGATCAAACCCTCCCACTGCCATGAGCAAAAAGGAAGTATACGCGGTAAGGACAGCAGCAGGAATAGACACTGACAACTTTGTCCTTGTCAAAAGAAATAATAGAGGAAAGGGCCCCATGACCCAGGGTGCTAAATAGAGTCAAGGACCCTCAGCACCATCCACCCCCCATGCATGGCAAAAAAGACTTCTAATCTGCTCAGTGGAAAAGGGTAGGAGAGAAGGAGCAGTGGGATGCTCAACAGTCCAAATCAGAGATACAGTTAATGAGGCATCAAGGGTTAAATTCACCTTTGCAGAATACAATCGCAATGATGACCTGGTCCTCACAACAGTCCAGGACCTCCCAGTGGACCCAGCCCTCCAAGACTCCAATGCCATCATTAAGGCATTAAACAGCATCGACATCTTCAGGTTCAGCATCGTCACTGATGTACCCACAGTCAACATCCTCATCTATAAGGTCCCGCTAGGAAACAATGAGGACTGGCTGCCGACTGACTGGGATGCACACTCCTCAAACTGGAGTGACCTAGAAAGAGAGATCTCAGACTACAACCTGATGATCTATATCATAAATAGACCAAAGTGGATGAGATCACCCACAGCCCTCAAGGCAAACAACAAATTCAAGTCCTCAGTCATCGTGATGGTAGAAATGAATGACTGGGTCAGCTCCCAACTCAAAAAGCCGGAAGGCAGCATGGTGATTTTCGGGCAATAATGTACCTTCATCAGATACACTAGAAGAGATGCCTCCACCTGCTGTGAGAGATGCCTACAGATGGGACACCATGTGGTACACTACTGCCTACCACCGAAATGCAAATTCTGCAAAGGAGACTACCACACCAAGGAACACAGCTGCCTGGAGCTACACTGCACATTGGGAAAAGGAAGACCTTGCTCCGACACAATCAGGAGATGCACCAACTGTGAAGAGACCACCCACGTCACAGGAGACAACCACTGCCCAACTAGGGCCAGGGCCAAAGGGCTGGAAGTAGCACTACAAGACAGCCTAGTAGTCCTCAACCCAGCAACACCAACCCCCCTACAAAACTGCCATGACTAATTTATGGCAACCACCGATATAATTTATCTCAATGTCGGCGGGTCCATGAACATTGTCACAGAGTTACTTAAGACCTCACAAAAACTTAAACCCAAGATAATAACATTAGCAGAATGCCTACTAGAAAACGATAACTGGATACACATAGATGGTTATACATGTTATGCTGACACAAAGGCAATAAGATGGGGCTGTGCCTCATACATTAAAAATGAATATGTGCACATGTTTGTGTTCAAGAGAGTTAACTCACAATTTATTACACTATGGACAGGAGGCACCGAAATAACCCTCGGGTACCAAAGACTACACAGTAACAGGAGAACTGACACCCACGAAAGAGTGACCCACAACTTCGACCAGGACAACCAATGGCACAAAGGCAGTAAAAATATAATAATAGGAGACCTCAACGCGATCAACCCAGCTTGGTCATTGGGATGACTGAATACAGCAGGAACAACCCTAGGAGGATGGATAACCAAAAGAGCACTAGTAGTCACCAACTCCTATATTATAACCCACCCCCCTTCCAACACGAACCCTACAGGAACAACACTGGACCTGGTAATCTCTGACAGACACCACAGCCTTAGAGTCAATAGCATCCTCATGCCCTCCATGGACCACATAACCCTCTCAATCCGCATAGGAATAGACTGGAGACAATCAAAGACCAACCCTCTCAGATATGACAAGGCTAACTGGGACAACATCAGAACAGAGCTCCTCCTCATAGATGAAAGCAACAATGACCCAACCCACATTGAGGAGACCCTACTGGAAATAATCCAAAAGCATACCCTGAAAGCCAAGGAAGGAGTGAGGGCCTTCTGGAATGCCAATTTAGCAAAAACAAGAAAGGAAATTGCAAGGAACATTAGGAACAACCCCACCAGCACCTCAATAAGAGACAAAAGGTGGAGGTACAGGAAGGAAATAGCCGAAGCTAAACTAAAAGCAAACAGAGAGGCCCTCCAGGAGGAGACTGACCTCGAGTGTTTCAGAAGCGTCAAGCTAAGGCAAACTAAACAGCCCATACCTACGCTAATCAGAAAGGATGGAAGCATGGCAGCAGAACACCCCTACATAGCCCAAGAACTACACACAGTGCTATGCAGGGGAGAAAGCCAATGAGCCGTGGAAACGATAACCAAATCACTGGAAAGGCTGGACATAGACCTCCTCAACACAGCCCTGAAAGCAACTCCAAATAGAGCAGCAACAGGGCCAGACCTCATCCCCGGAAGGCTAATCAAGCTGTTCAGAAAGAGAAGGGAAACACTATTCACTAGCATGATGAACAGGGCTTGGGCAAAAGGAATCCCTGTAGGCTGGAAGGCGAGCAATATGATTCTAATAAAGAAGGAGAAAAAGGAATCATACACAATAGCCAAGAGCTAGAGGCCGATACAACTCCAATCCATCCTAACCAAAGTTCTGGAAAGGGCAGCAGTAGTGTGTATTGCCAAACTAAACCTGCTAACCCCCAACATGTATGGAGGTAGGAAAAACAACAGAACGACAGACACCATCCAGACCCTCAATGACCTCCTGACCACCTCTAAACAGCCATACATGTGCCTGACAGCCCTCAACATAGAAGGAGGGTTCAACCACCTAAGAATGGAAGAAGTATGCGAGACATTGAGAAAAGCAAAACCCCACCTGGGACAATGGGTCACACACTGGGCAGCAAACAGAACCACATCCTACAGGTTCAATGGGAGATACTCCAAGAGCTTCATAACTGACAAAGGAACCCCACAGCAATCCTCCCTATCCCCTATCCTATTCCTGATAAGCATAAGGGAGATAACAGCAATAGAACCCAAAGCAATGCCAGGAACAACAACTCATCTCCTCACTTATGTGGATGACATCCTGGTAACCACCACATATAGAAACCACGCCCAATGGCAAACAGCACACCAAGATACCCTAGACAAGATAGACACCAAATGCAAAACCCATGGCTACAACCTCTCCCCACTCAAGAGAGAAAGGATACACATAAAGACACCCTAGGACAAACACCTTTCACCCAAAGTGAGATGATATGCAGTACCAGAAAAAGAGGTAATGAGATGGCTGGGGTACTGTTACAAACCTAGCGCGGAAAAGGGTTTTCACATGACTCATAATTATGAGGTCATAGGTTTATAATGTTTTCACACACATGACCAATTAGGTCATGTGAGTTTCACACATGACTCGCACTTGTGAGTCATAGTTATTATATTTGATTTAATTGCGCAATAACTTGTTTGAAGTTATTAGTTGATTTTGCGCACATGACCAATTTATGGTCATGTGGTTATTATGTTACGCGAATATATGAGTCACAGTTGTGACTCATAAATAGTTATTGATTTGTAAGCGGGTTGGGGGAAGGACTATATAAGGAGGAGGATACGACGTAGTAGTTAGTTCTTCACGCAACCACCTAAGTTATTTCCTAGATATAACTTTACGACTTTATGAATATAAAACACCTTTACTCTCTTTACTTATAAGTGCGATTACGAGAATTTAGTCTTAGGAAGACTAATACAAATACGAGAACTTAGTCTTAGGAAGACTAAGTAAAAGATACGAACTTAATCTTAGGAAGACTAAGTAAAAGATACGAACTTAGTCTTAGGAAGATTAAGTAAAGAATAAATATGACTCTGAGTATTTATCCCCTTCCAGTACAATACGATAATAGTCATTTATCTTTGTTGCCTGTTGCGCGGTTATATAACAGGAGTGATTGTATAGGCAATCCTAACAGGTACTTCATATCTCTGGACTTCAAATGGAAAAACCATATCCTCCACTGGACGGTCAATGCCCAAAGAATAAGCCACTTCCTCAGAGCCCTAACAAGCAGATGCGAAAAGGGCAGCCTCAACGCATGGACAACTCTGAGGCTAATACAAGGACTAGTTCTGCCCCAACTAACCTATAGGATAGAAGTGTGGGGAACGGTCACTGAAACAAATAAAGTGCAGACAACGCTAAATAAGATAATAAGAGTGGCCTTCAACATAGAGAAAAGGGTCCCACTGGTGACAATCTATGCAGAAACAGGAATAGTCCCTCTAAGAATGTACACTCACCACAGGCAAAATCTGCTGAGCCTCCACGCACACTGCCTGGACAGACCAATGAAATGGACGAAGAAGTGGGCCAACCAAACGGGAGCCAAAGCAATAATCGAAAGTGCCCACAACCTCAAGTTGGGAAAGAGCAACCTCAAGACCCACCTCGTCGAAAACTGGAAAAACAGCATCAAGGAAGAACACATCAGATATAGAGGCTACCCGAAGGAAAGCTACAAGCATTGGAGAGGTGTATCGAGACCACAGATGTGAAACTTAATACACTTCAGAGCAATGACAGAATGGCTCTACCAGGACCCCACAGTAAAAAGAAAAAAATGCCTGTGTGAAAGAGACATAGTCATCAGGGAACACCTGATGGAAAGATGCGACATGGTAACCCCCCTGAAAGTGAACCCCTACAATAATAGAGACGAGAAAAAGATACTGGACTGGATGGAGACATGGCTGGAAGAGCTTAGGAAAAGACCACCAGAGGAGAGCTACAAAGGGAGCAGGGCGAGCACAGCACAAACGATGGGAGCCAGCATTAACCTACCTACATCCCAACCAAAAAAAGCCCAACAGAATCCAAAAAATGAAACCATGCCCGATCTGTACCCAGGAACTGAGACAAGAAGCGGCCAAACTAAAAGCGCATGTAAAAACCCACTGACCCGACTAGAAGGCAGGCAGACCAAAGGGGAAGAAGAAAGGGTAGCCCCAGCAAGGACCGAGAAGAGTTCAGAGGCAGACCAGGTGATGAGAAGATGGTGGCCTGGTGACCCAGAGGCGTAATGCTGGGGGGTAGTATTTCCCTGTATACATGACAGCTGGGCACAGAGGTAATGGGGCTGGTTTTGTTGGTTGGAGGAATTTTATAGGTACATGACAGCTGGGCACGAAGGTGATGGGGCTGGTTTCATTTAGTTGCAGAAGATTTCATTAGTTCACAACCACTGGGCATATGGATGACAGGGTGGGTTTCTTTTAGTTAGGAGATTTCATTTGTTTACAACCACTGGGCATGGAGATGACAGGGCGGGTTTCCTTGGTAGTTAGATTTCCTTAAGTACTCGACTATAGGGCATAGAGATGACAGGGTAGGTTTCTTATGGTGTTGGAATAATTAGCTGAGGGAAAGGAGGGACAGGAGGGAGAGGAGATTCCTTTTGTAAAAGGCTCAGTGAGGGGGCAGCGGGGGTGAGGGACAGGGGGATGGGGGGGAGCAGAAGTTTCCTATGTCAAGGTTAGGCGAGGGGACAACAAAAATTTGGATAGGCAGGCAGTGGAAGAGGAGGATATTTCATTAAGTGGGTCCTTGGCTGGAGGGAGTATCTCATGCCGGTAGTTAGATACCTTTAATTAGGTGAAACAGGGCTTACCCTCAGACTAGATTGAATGAAAACTAGGTTTAACCATAGTCCCTATTTCTTACATTTTTTAAAAAATACGGTACAACAAATAAATCCTCACTTTTTCTGAAGAAATTCTCTTCGCTCCCCACTTCCCACACCAAAAGATCTGGCCACATCTTACACTTTACTACCACATGAGCAACATCCTCCGCTATAGTCAGAGTTTTCTCTGAATCCACTACACCACCCCCTCACTCAGAATATCCTCTCTTTCGATGTGGAGACAATCACAAGGCCCTATCCTAAGGCTTCCAAACACTACAGGAAACAAGTTCCGCCCAAAGACCAACTTGATTTCCTCCACCATGTCTGCCAAAGGCTTCCACCCCTATAGCAAGGCCACCAGGGACAACATAGTACTCAATATGCCCCTCCCTACCATTGCCTTTGGGCCTCAGAAGCCCCACAAAGAGCCCCAGGCCTTACTTACTGTCTCTCCTACCCCCAGGCTCCTCCCATGGAGTATCCCTCCAATCCCTCCTCCTGATGTTCTCAGTCATCTGACACAACCAGAACTGTGCAAATAGGGCCATCAACATCGGAAACAGAATTGTAGCACCAGGAAGCAATTTCCCAATAGTGTGGAAAGAACTTGGGTGCCTTGACACCTGCTTTGTGCAGCTAGTCAAAATGGCCGAAGCAATACTTATTGTGGCCCCCTTCCCAGGATTCTGTACCACCCTTGAGAAGGTATTCAGAAATGAAATGGTAGATACCATTGATCAGAAAACCCTCCCAGGACTGTCTGCCATGGCCTCCTCCTTCCACTCCTCCCAAGAGAGCCCAGTCACAGTCTCCCAAATTCCTCAGTCATCCCCTCCGGACATACTAATGAGGGAAGCAATCATCAAAATCCCCAGCTCCCAGACCTCCCAGGACACCACCATGGCTCTTGGAAATGGCCAAAACTCAGATGGCACAGGTATAGGAGATAGCCAACACGCCTCCACCTCCCAGGAACTACCCAGAGGAGTCCGCTTCTCATCCCCCCTGGAAATCCCAGGAACTACCCAGAGCAGTCCGCTTCTCATCCCCCCTTGAAATCGCAGGAACCCCCTTTGGGAACATCACAGTCGAGCCCCTCCCATCCTCATCCTCCTCCTCCTCTATCTGGATATTGACCAAGAAAAATACTGAGACCAATAAAGGAAAAGGTAAGGCCACCCAGGAAACAGTAATGCAGGAAGAGGCCACCCAAGAGAGTCCAAACACCATACTTGCCCCCCCCAAGTTTTCCAGAAGGATCTAAGGACCTCAATAGGCTAAGGGAGATCCTCAGCTATGTCAGCCCAGAAGAAGCCCCCTCAACCAACAAAGGCCTGACTAGCCTACTGATGGCAATAGAAGATGCCTTCTACAGGAAGCTGGAACAGATGGAAGCCAGAATCCTCGAGGACATAAGAGACAATAAAACCCCCACCCAGGTACCCCCCCCAAAGAACACTACAGGCACAACAACCCCCACTGGCTAGAGCACAAGAGACCCAACAGAGGCAAACCCCGAGGTGCCAAGTACAACAACAGCAACAACAGACTGGAGTCCTGGCCCCAGAAATCCCTAGGGCCTCACACCCCTCCTGATCAAATGCCCCCACTACCCTGAACAAAAAACAGACATATGCAGCAATGACGCCAGCAGGAATAGACACTAACAATTTCGTCCCTATCAAAAGAAACAACAAAGGGAAGGGCCCTGCAGCCCCAGGCATTAACCAGAGCCAAGGACCCTCAGCCCCATCAACCCTCCACACAAGACAGAGAAGACTGCTAATCCGCTCAGTAGAAAAGGGCAGTAGAGTAGGAGTGGTAGGACACTCAACAGTTCAAATCAGGGACATGGTAAACAGAGAATCAAGGGTTAAATTCACCTTCGCAGAATACAACCGCAATGATGACCTGGTCCTCACGATAATTCAGGACCTTCCAGCAGAACCAGACCTCCAAGACTCCAATGCCATCACTAAGGTACTAAACGGCATTGACATCTTTAGATTCAGCATTGTTACCAACATCCCCGCAGTCAACATCCTCATCCACAAGATCCCACTGGGAAACACTGAAGATTGGCTACTGACTGACTGGGATGCAGACTCCCCAAACTGGAGCGACGTAGAAAGAGAGATCTCAGACTACAACACAGCGATCCACGTCATAGATAGATCGAAGTGGATCAGATCGCCCACAGCCTGCAAGGCAAACAACAAATTCAAGTCTTCAGTCATCGTGACAGTAGAAATGAACGACTGGGTCAGCTCCCAACTCAAAAAACCGGAAGGCACCATCGCAATCTTCGGGCAATGCTGCACCTTCGTCAGGTACACCAGAAGAGATTCCTCTACATACTGCGAGAGGTGCCTGCAGATGGGGCACCATGCGGTACATGGGCGCCTCCCACTGAAATGTAAGTTTTGCAAAGGGAACCACCACACCAGAGAACACAGCTGCCCAGAGCTATACTGCACATCTGGAAAAGGAAGCCCCTGATCCCACACCATCAGAAGATGTACCAACTGCTAAGAAACCACCCACTTCACTGGAGATAACCACTGCCCAACCAGAGACAGAGCCAGAGGACCAGAGACAGCACCACGAGACAGCCTAGTAGTCCTGGACCTGGCCACACCAGGCCCCCTACCAAACCCCCATGATTAATTTATGGCGACTACCAATATAATTTACCTCAACGTCGGTGGGTCCATGAAAATTGTCACGGAGTTACTTAAGACCTCACAAAAACTTAAACCCAAAATAATAACATTACCAGAATGCCACTTAGAAAACGATAACTGGATACACATAGAAGGTTACACATGTTATGCTGACACAAAGGCAGTAAGATGTGGTTACGCCTCATATATTAAAGACAAATATGTACATATGTTTGTGCTAGAAAGGGTTAACTTACAATTCATTATACTATGGACAGGAGGCACTGAAATAACCCTCGGGTACCAAAGGCCACACAGCAATAGAAAAACTGATACCCATGAAAGAGCGACCCACAACTTCAATCAGGATAATGAATGGCACAAAGGCAGTAAGAACATAATAATAGGAGACCTCAATGCGATCAACCCGGCCTGGTTATCGGGACAACCCAATACAGCAGGAACAACCCTAAGAGGATGGATAACCGAAAGAGCGCTAGAAGTTGCCAACCCATACATTATAACCCACCCCCCCTCCAACACAAACCCCACAGCAATAATGCTGGACCTGGTAATCTATGACAGATACCACAACCTTAGAGTTAATAACATCCTCATGCCCTGTGCGGACCACACAGCCCTCTTAATCTGCATGGGACTAGACTGGAGACAATTAAGGATCAACCCGCTCAGATATGACATGGAAAACTGGGACAAGATCAGAATGGAGCTCCTCCTCCTGGATGAAAATGATAACAACCCAACCCACATCCAGAAGACCCTGTCTGAAATAATCCAAAAACACACCCCAAAAGTTAAGGAAGGAGTGAGGGCCTTCTAGAATGCTGACCTAGCAAGAACAAGAAAGAACCTCGAAAAAAGGAGATCAGGAACAACCTCACCTGCACATCAATAAGAGACAAAAGGTGACAATACAGGAAGGAAATAGCCAAAGCCAAATTAAATGCAAATGGAGTAGCCCTCGAAGAGGAAACAGACCCGGAGTGCTACAGAAGCATCAAGCCAAGACATACTAAACAACCCATACCTACACTAATCAGAAAGGATGGAAGCATGGTAGTAGAACACCACCACATAGCCCAAGAAATACACACGGGACTCTACGGGGAGAAAACTAATGAGCTCGGGAGACAATAACTGAATTACCGGAAAAGCTAGACATAGACCTCCTCGACACAGCCCTAAAGGCAACCCTGAATAGAGCGGCAACAGGACCAGACCTCATCCCCCCAAGACTAATCAAATTATTCAGAAAGAGTAGGGAAACACTCTTCACCAGTATGATGAATAGGGCTTGGGCAGAAGGAATCTCCATAGGGTGGAAGGCCAGCAATAAGATTCTAATAAAGAAGGAAAAAAAGGAATCATATACAATAGCCAAGAGCTGGAGGCCAATACAGCTCCAATCCATCCTGGCCAAAGTTGTAACAACCTACTAGAGGGTGTCTTACAGTAAACTATTCTAACACCCATACCAGAGACCTTGAGGTCAATGAGTAAGGATAGTTTAGTTCACTATAGTGGACAACTATACATACTATAAGATTGTAGTATAAAAGGCAGACTCAGGGAAGGCTCATGTAATGAGACCTGAGTTACCCTGACATGAGGTCCTGGTTACACTACCATAAGGTCTGAGTTACCCTGACATGGCACCCAAGTTACCCTACCTAGCATATAGAGGTACTTACTTGGGGCAGGGGGTGATCCTATAAGGATTGGGCACTCTGGTAAAATCTAAAGGCAATAAAACTGGTAGCATTTGGGGGGCTATAGGAGGAGCTACAGGGCTCTGAATGGCCCAGGATACAATAGAGGTATTCCTAACACCCCCCTGCAGCCCCAGTGTAAGGACCACACATCATGGGCTTACGGTTGTTGAGTTGCTCCATTCCTTACAAAAGGAACTGAGTGGAGGCACTCTTGTAATACTGTATAAGTTGTCACCGTCCGTTCGACCGGATGCTGTCCATAGGATATATGAGAGGGCATAGGGTGTGCTCCAGGAGGGGGGCTATCTTCTGGTACTAAATATGTGTCAAGTGGACAAGAACTGAAGGGGTTACTCAGGTAATACCAGAAGGGTAGTCCAGAGCCTACTGGGTAGCCCCGGAGTGGCCCAGAAGATGTTGAAGCATCTTCGGGCAGGTGAATCGCACATAGGCACAATTCATGCCCAATCACTGTAAGACTATTGGAGTTGTTTGAGAACTCTAAAAGCATGATTCTTATCATGGTAGGGGTACTTTCGGGGAGTTGACTGTGGGTAGTACCCACTAGGCCAATCACCAAGGTACCCCACTGGGGGAGCCGAGTAGATTTTCCTATTAGGCAAAGACTTGACCAGAATGAAGTAGAAGGTTCAGCTCGATCGTGAGAGCTATATCTACTAAAGGATTGCATAGATGAAATGCATATGGGTATGAGAGTTCATAAATGGTATGTCTCCTCAGTTGCATGATAGTTCGCCACTAGCATGTCAATGATATGAAGAGTTTTTCTCCTGCGGTCGCATTAGAGATGCAGCGCTGAAACACTTGATGTCTGAAGAAGATTTAGCCAGAGCAGACCACCATCTACAAGGGAATAATGTCCTGGGTGGTGTGTGTTGGCCAGCCTGGGGGAGACGGGTATGCTCATGATCAAGTTAGAGTAGTGATGGGTGGGAACTGGCAGTATATGATATTTTACTTAAACTATATGCAAGTTCCACTCTACTCTGGCAATCAACTACCTCTCGAGAAACTTACTGAGTGAAGCTGCAGCTTAATGATATTAAGTTTTACTGTTTTGATTCTTCTTTACTCTACTGTTGATTATCACTTTTGGATCTTCAGTCACTTCAGTGCAGTCGCGAACTTAGGATCCATCTTCCCTTAGGGCACTCCTGTTATGATATATCATTAAGCGATTTCCTTGCTTAACTCTCTTGAACTTGTTACCACAAAACCTTCCTATGTTGACATATTTGAGTACAAGTCGCTTGTCTGGTACAAGAAGCATCAGGTGGAAAGAATTATATCTTCCGAAGTTGGTTTTACTGACCCTATAGCACAGGAACATGGTGCCCAAACCCTACAAGCCAGTATCTTCGTGGATCTACGGGGTTTAGAGTCGGAACCTGTACCACTATTGCTTGAAGCTGCTCCCATTGATGTTCCTCAGGCATGTCAAGAATTCGTTGTTGTGAACCCGAGGGCCCTCATGCAATCCTTTTCCCATGATGCTGAGTTTACAGAGATGATGAGTGTTGACAATCAGGGTATCAGCTTTGCAGACTTCACACGTGAGTATGTTGAACTGTATATCCTTCAGGAAATCGGTCATCAATTTCATGTGGCTCAGGAACAGTTACATTTCTGGAATGAGTAAAAGCAAGCTGCATTTCGTCAGGATATGGTGAAGATAGCCTGGAGTTGGATGTTGGATCAACAAATCGCATTTCATGAGCACATCCAAAATGCCAACTCGCTAAACACCAGGATCGGAGCTCTAAAGAAAGCAATCCAAGGTAGATATGTAATGGACTCTGATAATGACGCAATTATGAGAGATACTCCTCCCCTTCTATTAGTGCTTACTGAAAAGCATGCACCTAACTTTGCTCTGAAGCTTCATAAAATGTTGCAAAAGGCAGAAGAAAGGCAATTTCTCACCCCTTTAGGGATACGAGAAATCAGTAATCATTGGGAAGAGCAGTTCTCTCAGCAAGCCTCACAGGCTCCGTCTAACCCCCCCCGGAGAGCATAGAGGAGCAGAGACAATAGTCCCTCCGGGGCGCTGGCTCCTATGACCAGGCCCATGCCGTGGGTGGAGAGAAGGACAAGGCAGATACCACCGATCAGAGAAACATCAACGACTCTTTTAGGAGCCAGGAATACCACAATGGTTGCAGTCCGACCACCCACAGTGGAGAGACCATTTAGTAGTGCAATGCCAGTTCCTACAGGACAGGCACCACAGATGCTGGCATGCAATACTCCTGCAGTCATTCCACCAGCCCCAGGACCTAAGCCTTCGGGCAGTGGTTTTGGTCAACATCTAGGGGTCCTGGGGGCTTGGGCACAGTCATTTGCGAGTGATTGTTCCCCTGCTTGTTGGGTTGAGGGAGGGTCAATTTTCGAAAGATGCTACCATCATGTCGACGGGTGTGTTAAACTTCCTTCACAGGCAGTTAGGCACCCACCGGGACAAAATATGTCAAGAGAAAAAAGACCTGAAGTTGAAAAAACCCCATGTGATTTCTGTGGCTCACTTCACCACCAAGGACTCCCACTTGCACTGGTGACTTGTTTGGAATACCAACAGTTCCGATTCAACCTTGGGCAAGCAATGGGAACTCCGAGTCAATCGGATAGTACTCACTTACCCCCTCCAACACTACACCCAGTCCCACCATCCAGGAGTGGTTCCCATTTTAGTGGACCGGATAGTTTAGAGGAATCCTTTGATAGATATGATGTTCTGGGGGGAGGCAGAGGTAACATATGTCCTACAGGTGGAAACACTGGGGTCGGAGGAGATCTGGGTGGTTCCAATTCCTCTAGCAGCTCAGACGATGATGTCTACTCCCTCCCCACTCTTGAGCAATTCCTTGGGCGATGTAAGTCAAACTGGAATGACTCAAGAATGGACGCTATGACTGCAGAACTCGTAAGTTGGCCAAATTCTTACAGTCATATAAGAAGGAAAGCAAGATAGCTTCCAAGGTAAAGCCTAAGAAACCTGAGAAATTGGGTGACATTAAGTCTTTTACCGGGGATGTTAATGACACTCTGAGATTCCTTAGTGATGTGGAAATCAAGTTTAATTATTTCTGTGAGTCTGTCACTGAAGACATAGATAAGATTAGCTTGGTTATCCCTCTCTTGGAAGGTTCTGCCAAAAGCTAGTATATAGGTCTCCACCATTATATTAATGAGGAGGCTGCCCAACAAAGTGGAATGCCATTTAACTCAGACAATGAGCTACATACCTGAGAAGGATTCCACTGTCATCTGGAAACCAGTTTTGGAGGACATGCCGATTGGGATCGCTCTTTAGCTGTGTGGATCTCTTTGGAGATTAAACCCGTCCAAGTAGATAAGTACTTGGACAAGGTCATTGATCTAATGACCAAACTAGGGTATACAGATGGATGAGCAGTAAAAGACAAGGTACGTATCAGCATTATGTCAGAACTGCGGACAGCCTAGGCTCAGAAGAACCCCCATCCTGAGGATGTAAACGAGTACCTCGATCTCCTAAGGAAAACTGGTCATGACTTGGAGGACAATACACACTTTAGCTGAACAGTAGTTAAAGATAAAGGGTCCAGTCATGATAAGAGTAAGGACAAGTATTCCTCAAAAAAGCAACAGAAGAAGAGAAAAGGTTCTGGTAAGCAGAATCCCAAACCTGCTAACTCTTTGGGCAGCCATCAGTCAAAGCTGGAAAATTCAGAGTATTCAATTGCTCACAAGAACATTCCTAGCACACTCCTTGACAAGCACTGAAAGTTAGGCCAATGCACCAAATGTGGACAACCAGGTCACTTCTGGTAGAAGTGTACCCTGGTTACTCCGGTTGTTAGCTCTTTCAAGTCAGCCAAGGCACGCAAACAATCTGCGGAAGAGGTGGGCCATACATCTGGTCCCTCTAACAAAGTTAACCACATTGAGGCCCCTCCTCCTATTACTAGAAAAATTCTTGAAGTCTGCGAATCAACTCCTCAGATAATGGAGGTTGATATGGATGCTTCAGACTAGGTAAGTAACCCTCCGAATAGAAATTAGTTAGTAACTAACAATGCCCTAGGCTAACGATGGCATGCTGGGGTGATAAACTTGATGGACTGGAGATGGACAAGGTAAGTCCACCCTCTGAAGACTATGTATAGAAAGCTAAATTTGACTAGGCTCACTGGAGTAAGGTAGTCAAGGATAGAAAAGGGTTTCTTATGGGTTTTCATTATTAAGGATTCTCTCTGTGATGCATCTATTGGATTTTTCTTATTATATTCTGTCTGGTTTTTCTTGGTTTGTTTGGATCTGGTTTAGTTATGTTTACATCAGGCAGGACTTGATTATATAAAATGAAAGTTATTTCCAAGTTTACCTGAGGAGGTTTTAGTACCCGAAATCATGCTGGTGTGATAGTAAACAGTACTACTTACTTTGACTCATGATTTTAACTTAACTGTTTGCAAAACACTTTAAACTTAACTGTAATTGACCTATTTTGACCTCTCTTATATTGAAAGACGAGAGACCCCATACCCTTACTTACCTACTAACATTATTTGATACGAGAAATGTCTAGTGAAGGAAGAACCAGAAAGCGGTAGAGACTCTCAGGTCCCCTGTGACATACAAAGTCTATCCGGGTAAAGGTTAGACTCGAGTGGCAACTGAATGCAAAAAGGAGTAGTGCAGAAGCAGTACTACTCCTGGATAGTGGTGCTACAGGAGCTGTACTCAGTAGCAGATGGGTAAAGGACACTCAAATGCTCTGTGTTTGAAGGAAGACTCCTTCCCCTATATTAGATGCAAGTGGGAACAATATCCCAGGATCAGGTCTCCATTATACAAAGGTGGTAAAGATGAAGATAGGAGACCACTCAAATAAAATGAGCTTTGAGATTGCAGAAATGCCAGAGGGCAAAATTGATGGGTATCTTCCAATGTCCTGGCTCTCTGAGCATAACCCAGACATTGATTAGGAAATGGGTATACTGGCCTGGCAGTCAGCATACTGTAAGGCAAATTGCCTAGCTGGATGTGGTTACCAGCAATTAGAATTCATCATTGAGGAAGAAATGATAGCTGAGGATCAAGGATCTGTCCATCTCCTTGGGATGGCTAAATTCTCAGATGAAGACAGGAATGATATCGCAATAAAGCTCCTCTCAGAGTTTAAGGACTTTAGTGATATCTTTAGTCAAGAAAGGATAGAGTCCTTACCGCAGCACTATAAGTACGATCACAAGATTGAACTACAGGCAGGAACGACTCCTCCTTTTGGTCCGATCTATCCCCTCTCAGAGAAGGAACTAAAGGCACTCCGTGAGTACCTTGATGAGATGCTAGCAACCGGAAAGATCAGGAGATCTAGCTCACTGACTGCTGCCCCTATATTATTTGTGCCAAAGCCAGATGGTACACTATGGTTATGTATTGACTATAGAGGACTGAACAAGATAATCGTAAAGAGCCATTATCCCCTCCTGCTAATGAATGAGCTGAGGGATAGACTTGGGAAAGTGACAGTATTTACCAAGTTAGATCTGAAAAATGGTTATTACCTTTTGTGAATGGCAAAGGGTGAAGAATGGAAGACTGCTTCTCATTGTTGGTATGGCTTATATGAGTATACCGTGATGCCTTTTGGGTTATGTAACACACCATCTACATTTCAGAGTATGATAAATGATGTATTTAGAGGTCTACTAGATGAAGGAGTCATCGCTTATATGGATAATATCCTGATCTACTCAGAGACTATAGAGGAGTATGTTGCTCTAGTTAGGAGAGTAATGGAAAAGCTGTGAGAAGCAGACTTATGCATTAGCATTAAGAAGTCAATCTTGCACCAGAGGGAAGTTGAATTCCTAGGGTATAAGATATCAGATCGTGGGATATCAATGACAATGGAAAAGGTAAAATCGATCAAGAACTGGTCGTGTCCAAAGAGTGTTGTCGAGGTACAAAGCTTTATAGGCTTTGCTAACTTCTACCGAAGGTTCATCAAAGGGTTTAGCAAGATAGTGAGGCCATTGACAGACCTGACGAAGAAGGACATTAAATAGGACTGGACACCAGCCTGCACAGAGGCTTTTGAACAATTGAAGGAGTTGTTTACATCCAGCCCTATTCTAGCACACTTTGACTCTAACTGTCCAACAAAGTTAGAAACCGATGCAAGTGACTTTGCATTAGGTGCTGTTCTGTCCCAGCTCTGTGAGGACGAGAAATGGTACCTAGTGGCCTATCATAGTAGGAAGTTCATACCAGCAGAGGTGAATTATGATGTCCATGACAAGGAAATGACTGCGATTGTGGTGGTATTCAAAGAATGGGATCATTTACTGAGGTCTGTCACTGATCAAATTGTTATATATACTGATCACAAGAATCTTGAATACTTTAATAGTACCAAGATACTGAATAGATGGCAACACCACTGGGTGGAATTCTTACAACCATTCAATTTTAAGGTTATCTACCGAGAAGGTAGGTTGAACGAGAAGGTAGATGCATTGTCAAGGTGTAGGGACTACTACCTTGAAGGGGGGGGTAATTCTCAACCAAACCCTAAAACAACCTTTTTCCGACCAGGTCAATGGGTTGTAAATGAGGAGCAGGACATCTTACAACCACAGGTGTTGCAATCTTGCCAAGGCTATCGGTTGCAGTCTTCAATTTTGGAAGCACTCAAGAAAGCAACTAGTACAGATGACAAGTACATGGGCATATTCAAGTCAGTCATAGGTGGGCAGAAAGATGTTGACCCTAGTTTTTCGATAGAGAAGGACTTACTACTCTATAACAATAGGTGGTATATGCCTGAGGCCCAAGGGTTGAAGCAGACAATCATGGAGGCAGAACATGATTCCCATATTGCAGCACACTTTGGGACATACAAGACAGTTGGATGAATCAAGGCAAATTTCTACTGGCCAAAGATGGATGAGCACATCATGGAGTATGTGCATACTTGCGATACATGTCAAAGGAGCAAGACAGTCCCACATAAGAAATTTGGATTACTTGAACCAATTGAGGTGCCAATAAGACCATGGAATGATATTTCTATGGACTTCATTGTAGCATTACCAGAGTCTGAGGGATATACAAAGATATGGGTCATTGTTGATCGATTCTCAAAAATAGCTCACTTTATAGTATTGACAATGGAGGTGTCTATAGAAAAGTTGGCATTAATATTCCTGAAGGAGATACGGCGCCTACATGGGCTCCCAGAATCGATAATCTCAGACTGAGATAGCAAATTCACCTCTAAGTTTTGGGCTAGCTTGATGAAGTTACTACAAATCAAGCTTAATATAACAGCTTTCCACCCAAAAACCGATGGGCACACTGAACCAGTGAACCAGACTTTGGAACAATATCTTTGGAGCTATTGCTCATATCAGCAAGATGATTGGGTGTCTTTGTTACTATTGGCAGAGTATGCATACAATACTTCTACCTCGAAATCCACTAGTGATTCTCCTTTTGAGATTAACTATGGATTCAACCCACATACAAACTGGTCAGGTATAGTCCCAAATAGCCAAGGGATTTATCCAAGCAGTGAGCTCTTAGTACAGAACTGGAAAGGTTCATGGCAAGAGGTCAGAGAAACCTTACAAGGGGCACAAGAAAGGCAATGGAATTGGCATGACCAAAAGAGGCTACCATCTCCAGAATACATTACAATGGAAGATGTGACCAATGGAGTTGCGAGAAAGGCCGACCAGGTAATGTTGAACCGAAAAAACAATTACACAAAAAGGACGATGGAGAAGTTAGACTACCGAATGTTCGGCCCCTTTGTGGTTAAACGAAAGGTAGGGTCCTAGGCCTATGAGCTCAAACTCCCAGCTCATTGATCAATCCATCCCATATTCAATCTCAGTCTACTGGAACCATACTGTAATGATCTAGTAGGTAGGCCACAGAAGAAAGTTCCATTACTAGAGATAGTAGACAATGAGCCAAGCTATGTGGTTGAAGCTATCCTGGATAGTCATTGGTATAGTGGGATAAAGATGAGTTCCCGCCACCATTTCGTTCAATACATAGTAGTGTGGGAAGGTTATGGACTGGAGGAGAATTCATGGGAACCTTTCAAGATGCTAGAAGGAACGGCCATGGAGGCCCTTAATGATTTTCACAGGAGGTATCCATCCAAGCCAAGGGATCACCGCATAGTAGATATACCGAAGCCGGGAAATAAAAGATGTCACTAATGGTCTGGGACGCACCTTAGAGAAGAGGGGAGTCATGTAATGACCCACTAGAGGGTGTCTTACAGTAAACTATTCTTACACCCATACTGGAGACCTTGAGGTCAATGGGTAATGATAGTTTAGTTCACTATAGTGGACAACTATACATACTATAAGATTGTAGTATAAAAGGCGGACTCAGGAAAGTCTTGTAGAACGAGGCCTGAGTTACCCTGACATAAGGCTTGGGTTACCCTGACATGAGGTCCAGGTTACCCTGCCATAAGGTCTGAGTTACCCTGACATGGCACCCAAGTTACCCTACCTAGCATATAGAGGTACTTGCTTGGGTCAGGGGGCGATCCTATAAGGATTGGGCACTCCGGTAAAATCTAAAGGCAACAAACCTGGTAGCATTTGGGGGGCTATAGGAGGAGCTACAGGGCTCCGAATGCCCCAGGATTTTACAGAGGTATTCCTAACACCCCCCTGCGGCCCCAGTGTAAGGGCCGCACGTCATGGGCCTACGGTTGTTGAGTTGCTCCATTCCTTACAAAAGGAACTGAGTGGAGGCACTCTTGTAACACTGTATAGGTTGTCACCGTCCGTCCAACCGGATGCTGTCCGTAGGATATATGAGAAGGCATAGGGTGTACTCCAGAAAAAGGGCTATCTTCTGGTACTAAATATGTGTAAAGTGGACAAGAACTGAAGGAGTTACTCAGGTAATACCAGAAGGGTAGTCCAGAGCCTACTGGGTAGCCCCGGAGTGGCCCAGAAGATGTTGAAGCATCTTGGGGCAGGTGAATCGCACATAGGCACAACTCATGCCCAATCACTGTAAGACTATTGGAGTTGTTTGAGAACTCTAAAAGAATGATTCTTATCATGGTAGGGGTACTTTCGGGGAGTTGACTGTGGGTAGTGCCCACCAGGCCAATCACCAAGGTACCCCACTGGGGGAGCCGAGTAGATTTTCCTATCAGGCAAAGACTTGACTAGAATGAAGTAGAAGGTTCAGCTTGATCATGAGAGCTATATCTACTAAAGGCTTGCATAGATGAAATGCATATGGGTATGAGAGTGCATAAATGGTATGTCTCCTCAGTTGCATGATAGTTCACCACTAGCATGTTAATAATATGAAGAGTTTTTCTCCTGTGGTCACATTAGAGATGCAGCGCTGAAACACTTGATGTGTGAAGGAGATTTAGTCAGAGTGGACCAACATCCACAAGGGAATAATGTCCTGGGTAGTGTGTGTTGGCCAGCAAGGAGGAGATGGATATGCTCATGATTAAGTTAGAGTAGTAATGGGTGGGAACAGGCAGTATATGATATTCTACTTAAACTATATGCGAGTCCTACTCTACTCTGGCAATCAACTACCTCTCGAGAAACTTACTAAGTAAAGCTGCAGCTTAACAATATTAAGTTTTACTGTTTTGATTCTTCTTTACTCTACTGTTGATTATCGCTTTTTGATCTTAAGTCACTTCAGTGTGGTCATGAACTTAGGATCCATCTTCCCTTAGGGCACTCCCATTACAAAAGTACTGGAAAGGACAGCAGTAGTGCAGATCACCAAACTAAATCTGCTAACCCACAACATGTATGGAGGCAGGAAAAACAGTGGAACTATGGATGCTATTCAGACCCTCAATGACATCCTGACCACCTCCAAACAACCATATGCATGCCTAACGGCCCTCGACATAGAGGGAGGATTTGACCACCTGAGAATGGAAGAAGTATGCGAGGCATTGAGAAAAGCAAACCCCGACCTAGGGCAATGGGTTAGACACTGGATGGCAAACAGAACTACATCCTACAGGTTCAATAGGAGATACTCTAAGAGCTTCTTAACCGACAAAGGAACCCAACAGGGATCCCTCCTCTCCCCTATCCTATTCCTGATAAGCATAAGAGAGATAACAGCAATAAAACCCAAGGCAATGCTGGGAACAACAACTCACCTCCTCACTTACATAGATGACATCCTGGTAGCCACCACATATAGAAACTGCAACCAGGGACAAACAGCACACCAGGATACCCTAGACAAGATAGAGGTCAAATGTGGAACCCACAGCTACAACCTCTCCCCACTCAAGACAGAAAAGATACACATAAAAACACCCCAGGAAAAACACCTTTCACCAATAGTGGGAGGATATGCAGCGCTGGAAAAAGTGGTAATGAGATAGCTGGGGTACTTCATATCTCTGCCTTCAAATGGAAAAACCACATCCTCCACTGAGTGGTCAAAGCCCAAAAAACAAGCCACTTTCTTAGAGCCTTAACAAGTAGATACGAAAAGGGCGGCCTTAATGCTTGGACAACCCTAAGGCTAATACAAGGACTAATCCTTCCTCAACTAACCTATGGGATAGAAGTGTGGGGAACAGTCACCGAAATAAACAAAGTGCAGATTACACTAAAGAAGATAATAAGACTAGCCTTCGGTATCGAAAAAAGAGGGCCCTTGGTGGCAATCTACATGGAAACAGGAATAGCCCCCCTGGGGATGTACACCCACCAAAGACAAAACCTACTGAGCCTCCATGCAGACTGTCTGGACAGACCGACAGAATGGATGAAGAAATGGGCCAACCAAATGGGGGCCAAAGCGATAATCGAAAGTGCCCACAACCTCAAGTTGGGAAAAAGCAACCTCAAGACCAACCTCCTCGAAAACTGCAAAAACAGGATCAAAGAGGAAAACATCAGATACAAGGGCTACACAAAGGAAAGCTACAAGCATTGGAGAGGTGTATCGAGACCACAGATGCGAAACTTGATACACTTCATAGCGATAGCAGGATGGCCCTATCAGGACCCCATGGGAAAAAGGAGAAAATGCCCTGGCAAAAGAGACATAGTCACCAGGGAACACCTGATGGAAAGATGCGGCATGGTAGCCCCCCTCAAGGCTAACCCCTACAGCAACAAAGACCAGAAGAAGATACTGGACTGGATGGAGACATGGCCAGAAGAGCTCAGGAAAAGGCCACTGGACGAGAACTACAAAGGGAGTGAAGCAAGAGCAGTGCAAACAATGGGAGCCAGCATTAACCTACCCACCTCCCAACCAAAAAAGTCCTCCAGAATCCAAAAAACACAACTGTGCCCAATCTGCGGCCAAGAACTGAGACAAGAAGCAGCCAAGCTAGAAGCGCATGCAAAATCCCACCTGCCCAGATACAAAGCAGGCAGACCAGGAGGAAAGAAGAAGGAATAGCTCCAATGAGGGACGAGAGGAGCCCAGAGGCAGACTGAGCAATGAGGAGATGGTGGCCTGGTGACCCAGAGGCATAATGCTGGGGGGTGGTATTTCCTTATCTACACGACAGCTGGGCACAGAGATGATGGGGCTGGTTTCATTAGTTGTAGGAATTTCTTTCAGTTCACGACTACTGGGCATGGAGATGACAGGGTGGGTTTCCTTGGTGGCAGAAATTTCATAGATACATGACAGCTGGGCATGGAGATGACAGGGCTGGTTTCATTAGTCATGGGGAATTTTTCTTAGTTCATGACCACTGGGTATGGAGATGGTAGGGTGGGTTTCTTTAGCAGTTAGATTTCCTTAAGTACTTGACTACTGGGCATAGAGATGATGGGGTAGGTTTCTTTGGTTGGTATAACTCGTTGAGGGAAAGGAGAGAAGGGGGGAGAAGGAGTTTACTTTGTAAAGTCTGAGCGAGGTAGTAGCGGGGGTGAGGGGCAGGGGGACAGGGGGGGCAGGAGTTTTCTTTGTTAAGGTTGCTTGAGGGGACAATGAAAAAATTAGCTAGGCAAGGAGTGGAGAGGAGGATATTTCATTAAGGGGGCCCTTAGCTAGGAGGAGTATCTCACGCCAGTAGTTAGATACCTTTAATTAGGTGAAATAGGGCTTACCCCCAGACTAGATTGAATGAAAACTAGGTTTAACCATGGCCCCTTTCTTTTTCATCTTTATGGGTTAGGAGTCTTTGGGAGTTACAGGAGGGTTCACCCAATCAATACCCTTTGAGTGATTTTCATGATAGCTTCAAAGTCTTTATTCTTACCTTGGGGTTCACATCTCTTGGCTCACTTTCCTTTGTTTCAGCTATTGATACACCACTTATGATACAAGCTCTTTTGAGAGCACCACTGCCCACCTACCAAAGGCACACCCTTCTGAAACCACATTCTTTTTTGTGTTGGCAGATGGTTGGGATTACAGCTTGCAGTTTGAGGAGCCTCTTGAGGCCCGAGTCTATAACTTTTTATCGACACCACCCAGTACAGACATGAACATGATTCCGATAACCTTCTATTCTTTTTTGCAATTGTTCCAGACCTCCTTTTTAGGAACTCATGACCGCTCTTCAGCACATAAGACCTAGGAGTTGAGTTTTTTATTTCTCCTAGGCAACCAGTATAAGTCCTGGGCAACCCCCAGGCAATCCCAATCTGTGGGGTGTCTTTACTTTCCCACTTTGCGGGGAATGGCTTTGACCACCAAAAACTACCACCCATGCCTTGAAACTTCTGACTGGTGTATCCTGGTGGCCTTGGTGTGGTTACACAAATTCGGAAGTCCTGGCTCACCCCCAGGCACACTACTTTTGGGGATTGGCAGTGACTGCTTCTCTCAGCTGCAAAGGAGGGGAGGTCCAGAGGCATTATCTGGGGAGGTGTGACAAACCAGTTGGTACTGGAATGGTTATCCACACCCAAGGCTATGCGCCTGTGTACCTGCTAAGTGTAGTGGAACACCCAAGGAGGAGGATCGAACCTGTGGATTTGCTGGGAGGGGTCTGGGTGGTTGGCTGCTGGAGAGGGTTTCTTTTGTGTTGGCGGTTTAGCAAGATAGTGGGCAGGCTGTTTATGATGTATTTGTGGCAGGTGGCCAGGAGGTGGATTTCTTTATGGGGGCCCTTAGCTGGGGGAAGTATCTCATGTCGGTTAGCTAGATACCTTTAGTTAGGTGAAACAGGGCTTACCCCTAGGCTTATTAGAATGAAAATCAGGTTTAACCATGGCCCCCCTCACTGCAGAGGAGAAAAGACACCAGCATCAGCTTGTAGATAGTATACCACAGAGAGCAGAAAGTATCATGAATGTTGGTAGATTACATATCAAGTCGTAGTTTAAATTTAAAATGTATTTCGTAGTTACATTTTCTCTGTTGCTAGGATACATCACTTTTTGCCACAGCACAGCCACAGATACCTCCTAGGGTATGAGAACTTTGCGGACAGAGTGTACGAGTATGCTAGATACCATTTGCTTTTTGAGGGGTCAATGATAGAATCGTGAGTTATTGATTAAGCTTTCGCTGGAGTCTGATCCTGTTGTGTTGTTTGATGCACGCTATCGTAACTGATCTTTCTCCACAAGTACAGAGACAACCTCACAAGCCGCTGGAAGTGTTACTCTTAAAGCCATCACACAAGTTACGAATAAGTCCTGCTTCCTTTTTCAAAACTTGCTATGGTGCCGGACACTTGAAATCAACACTCATGGGTAATTTGTTTTGCTTACATACGGAGGTACAGCGTATAAGTTTTGTAGATTTTACTAGCAGGAGTATGCTGCCGGCAGGGGGTAAGTGCAACAAATCAGGTATAGTGGCTCAGAGCTGGTCCAGGGCTGCAACTTGAATGGAAGGGCCTGCAGCATACCCCTGCTAGTAAAATCTACCAAACTTATACGCTGTACCTCCGTAATACATACAAAAGTGGGCTTGGCAAAAGTAACCTCTAAAACCATCATATATGGGTAATTCGAAATTTTACTATCTCCACGAATATTGCTTTTATTGAAAATCAGAAAAGATAGAACTAGAGAGGAGTGTCTTCTGAGCACTTCTATGAAGCCATATCTTCCTAAAGATGTGGTTGTGGTTGGAAATTTTTGAAAATTATAGTCATGTTAGTTTTTGGCTGATTTCAAGTGCCCGGCACCATACTTGAAACAACTAGAATCATGTCGATCTACACAGAAGCAGTTTATTTGTATAGTAGGACGAGCTCTAGCCCATATTTCGAGCAAGCAATGAAGAAACAACATCAACAGCCTCTGTCTGTGCCGTCCTACGTATCTTTCAACTTTGCTTTGTCCTTCCCCCCGTGCTTGAAAATGCTGACATCCAATTCAAGCTTCTACCAAGATCTCGAGTGATATGTGGTGAATCGCACCTCGGAGCTCAGACTGGGTATCAACTAAACCAGCGACTTAATCCCCCAAACCTCTCAACTGGTGCTAAACTTCAGTTAGTTTCTCCATAAATTAGCCTCACATTTAACTCATTCACAACCATAAGGCATCCTACCCATAACTGCCGAATCTGCTCTGGGTCTGAGCCGATTACTGGTTATAAATTTTCATGAATTAATCCATTGGCGATTTTCCCTTCCCTAAGATTAACGTAGCCAGAAACTCGATTTGACTTACGCTGTGACATCAAAGAGAAGAAATTCCCCTTGAACGGGCCGGGAAGCCGGGAAGAGATAATTGCTCATGAAAGTTTTCTATCCCCATTAAGAGAGAAGATATCCAACTTGATATATGTCTCTTTTGAGCGCAATATTACCCAACGGTGGTAATTCAAGTCGGGCATTCTAATGCCATACTATCATAGAAACTGCAGAATCATATTGGAACCATTGAAAGGGAACGAACACTCGCAGGATGTAAGCCAAGCGCCCCAACCTGTGGGCAAGGATTAGGGATAGAATTGGTGAGATACGCAGCAGCTAACTTACAACCCCATACAGTAGAACACTAGATAGAGTATGCAATCCTTGAAAAATAGTAAACTTCGATAAAACCCTACACCTCCACTCCCACCATTCAAAACCCCAAGTCCCCAACGTAATTCAAACCCTGAGGTCTGGGGCTATATAAGAAAGCTTTCCCATCCTTTCTCTCCTCCAACCACACCACCGCCCTCGTGAAAGCACAACACATTAACCAAACCAGCTCACCTCAACTAACCTTCCAACCACACATCCAATAAACCAATCCCCATCCAACCAAGAATCAACTCTGCCATTCCCCCACCACCAAACATTCACAATGGCAAACCTCGACCCTTCGCCCACCCCCGCCCAGTCCCAGAGCAACCCGGATATCAATCCCCTCCCCAGCACCGCTACATCTGAAATCGGACAGACCGTTGATACTATTTCGTCCGCAGGGAGGGCTGTAGAAGCGCTTTCATTCGGGATCAAGTCAGCAGGTGAATACTGGGACCTTGCGGGAGCCATGAATCTCGTCAAACTGGGGAATAGTGGGCAAGGCTCTGAACATGCAGGGAGGAGAAGAAGAAGAAAAAGAATGAGGACTGACTACATTCCCGATGAAGGGTTTATGTCCTGCAAAACTTCCCATTGTGAAGAGGGTGATGATGATGATGATGATGATGATGATGAAGATGATGATGATGATGATGATGATGATGATGATGATGAAGATGAAGATGATGAAGAAGAAGAAGAAGATGATGATGATGATGATGATGATGATGGTGAAGAAGAAGAAGAAGGTTGTGGCGTTACTCTCTCCAAAGATCTTCGGATTAAAGACGGGGGAGGAAGAGGAGGCAAGTTATGCAACAATGTGGTCAAACACACGCACAAACAATCCCATCCCTCCGCGAATTTCAGAGTAGTCGAGGAGGACAGTGATGAAGATGAATGTGGTGTCGCACTCCCCAACATCGCCGATAATAACAAAGACTATGAAAACGGAGGCGTCACTCTCCTCCACGACGAAGAAGCAATCAAACTCCGAACCCACGAACAGTATAAACCCTCCCAAATAATAATCGACCCCCTCTCCGATCCCGAGGACACAGAAGTCGGCGGAGTCCAGCTCCCCCACAAAAACCCCGAGGGCGCTGATGAAGGCGATATGCCGGGAGCTGTGGGCGATCAATTTGGCTGCAGGGAATACTCGCAAGATGAGTATGATGAATCTGATAGTGGAGGTAGTGATTCCGCCTACCAGGGAGGTAGTGACGGGGATGGGGAGGGGGGGAGGACCATTCAATCGACCCAATCATCAACAAGGAGGATTACCGTCTAGAGCATACTCCCGCATACCAGAGACTTCCGGCTCACTTTTCGGAATAAACTGCATTCCAGAGAATCTTCCGGAAAAGGCTAACATACCGTATCACGGCTCTCAGTCCCTAATTATGAATGCGTCAGAATAATCAAAAATCAACATCTCCCCCATCAAAAGCGCTCTTCTAACAAAATGTGTAAATTCTCGATCATTGGAAATCACTCGTGCAAGGTGGGTTTAGATAGACTAGTTTTGTAAGGTAAATTCGTGAATGAATTGTACTGTGTACGAGAGATTTTTTTAGAGAGAGAGACTGAAGAACTTGATTGCCTATCAGAGAGGGTCAAGGAGACCCACTATCCATGCAGTGAAATAACAAACATACAATAGCAGTAAAAAGAAAAAAAAAGAGCAAGGGGGACAAGAGAAAAATGAATGAATGAGAACAGCATTGAAGATTCGATCAACCGATCGAACAATGACAAGAAGGAAAAGCGCGCGAGTTAATTAGCCTCGGACAGCTATGGACAAAGGAATACAGACAAACTCTGTAGTACTCGAAGACGTAGAAAGTACGAGTACTATTCCAACTGAGAGCGTAAGGTGTTGTGCGATATAGTAGGGAACTCACGCCAAACTCACCTATTAAGCCCCACCATTCCAAAACAGTGGGATAAAAAAAAAAAAAAACACTCGAGGCATCAAGAGATCTTACATTACCAGTAGATGTTTGGAGGAAAGAAAAAAAAAAAAAGAAAAAAAAATACTTGCTCCTGGTTTCTTTTTAAAACCAAGAATAATTTAACCCCAGGCATCGCAAACGATGATGTCATAGATCAAATTTGATTCTTCCCCAGTTACATCCTCCCGCATACACTGCCAAATCCTCACCTTTGAGTCCTCTACGGTCCACGGCACGGCACGGTGAGTGAGTAGTAAAGGAAAGATTCATGAGGTCCGGTACAGAAAATCTAGATGTAGCCAAAATTCCGTGAAGGTCCATTGTTAGTTTACAAAGCCTGTTTCCATAATTTTATCTCCCAGTTGCCTCCATTTTTTATTCCATACATTTTTTTCTTTTCATATGACGAACTATTGTAATTCTGAATGACTAGGCTAGGAGCGTGGTCACTTCCACTCAACCTAAACTTCCATGGCAAGTGGTGCATTACCCGTGTGAATTTCCATTTTCCGGTATTGTAACTTACTGGTATCCATCGTGTACGATGCGGTAATGTACCGTGTTCTTCGAACACTATGCACAATTTAATACGCTGGATATAATCTACAAGTAATGGTCCGTGTGCGAACCACACGGTGCCGCAAGTGGTGATCAATGTAAGTTATTTCAACACAAAGGAAGGAAATCGGATACAGGTTGGATTATTTAACATTGTATAGGATATGAACTGATTCTTGCAAGGATGAAGCTTGTGTTTTTATTTATTTATATAGTATGACTGAAATACTTTGAATAATAATATTAAGTGACTTCCAGACCCTGTCAACAAAGGAGAGACTGGCACAGGAAAAACTGAAAATACTAATTGCTACTAAAAACTTCTTTATAGACAATATTTTTACAGTGTTGTGGGATACTACTACCTGATAATAAAACCTTAACTCACTACTGGTTGCTCAAGACAAAGACTACATTCTAATAGTTCAGTTCTATCCTAATGTCTAATTTTGAAGAGTACCTATATGTAATTTCTTTACCTCTGGAATTCCTTACAGCTATCTCAATATATCTACTCTACTATTGTTACTATTCAATTCTAATTACAGTACTCAGTCATTTCATCATTCCACTAACTCTTATCTCTTTTCCAGTTTATTTTTTTTGTCTGTCTTCTGGTACTATACTTTTTCTTTCTGTTTTTTTACCTCCAGTCTTTTCCCCTATCATACCTTAACTGTTATAGTACTGTAGTATTACAAACCCAGCATGGTTTGTAATGGTTTCATTTGTTAAAAGTTTTTCACACGACTCAGTTGAGTCATACGATGATATGTTTTCGCACTATGACTCAGGTACGAGTCATAGGGTTTTACATGATTCACAGTTGTGAGTCATAGTTGTTTATGTTTGAATTTGATAGGTATGTTGAGCGTTGACTCATAGGTACGCCTATGAGTCATGAGGATTAAGAGGCATGACTTCGTTTATACGAGTCATGAGGTTTCGCACATGACCTCTTTAAGGTCATGGGACTTTAGCGCATGACCAAGTATGGTCATGAGGTTATATGTTACGCAAGTGCATGAGTCACAGTTGTGATTCATTTGATTTGTAAGCGGGTTGCTGGAAGAACTATATAAGGAGGTCAGTAGGACCTGACAGATAGTTCTTCACGCAACCACCTAAGTTATTTCCTATCTTATAAGTTATCAATAAAACACCTTTACGCTCTTTACAGACAAGACCAACCAACACGAAGAAAAGACAGAAAGAATACTAGTTAACGTTATAAGGACTTAGTATTGGCAACGGTCAATATCTAAGACATAGCGTAAGAGAACTAGTATCAGAATTCTCGAAGGAAAGAGAATACAATAGGAGATAGGTAAGTACTATCCCTATAAGAAAACTAACAATAGTGTTGTTACCTGTTGCAAGATATAAGAAAGGAGAGATTATATAGCGGATCATAACATGTAGTCCTACAACCACTTGGGATAGTCAGCTATCAGCAAATGGTATTCTTGGTCCAAAAAAAGGCCTTTTCATCAGCATTAGCATGATCTGTCCCAAGCTGCAGAACCTGGCAGTATTTGAGTAGTTATTTTTTATGCATATATCTTTTTTTTTTTTTGGGTAGGGTAACTCTCTGAAATTTTCTGGTCTCCACCAAATATAATATTACATATATCCTATTTATTCTCTATCAAGCACCATACAGTGGAGTAGAGTAACAGAAATACTTTTATAATATATAATATATACAGTACATGCATTTGTTGCCTTTACTATGGTTTTGACTACACTATGGTTTATCCTACCTCATCGTTTAATAATTCTAGGTTAAGGTATAATTTAACTACTATAACTACTGTGTATATAGAGACTATTGCCAAGAAGGTAGCTGGCAAGACTATCTACTTTGAGAGCTTGGCTAAGATCATGAAAATAACATCAACTCAATCATGTTAACAGTAAACATACTGATTCAAACCTAAAAATCAATCATTCATGTCTTACAAACTACAATACTAACAATTTGAGAACCCTTGCATAAACTGAAAGCCAATGATGAAAATAAGAGGAGTGCATGACATCAAGGTCCAAAGCCAAAATTACTTGAACTGTGCAAAATAACACTTCAAGCTAGTACTACTAGTAAGTTACACTGTATATGTAAGTATAGACTAATTCATCAACCTATAGGTAGAGTCAAGTCAACAAGTAGAGAGAGGTTATATAAGACAGAGAGAAATAGAGGTTCAAACTTAGATGAGATACTATTATATGCCAATTGAAGCTCAAAATATAGCAGTGAAGATGTATCTGCTAACTCTTGATAAAGCTTCAATGTTTTTCTAAATTCCTAAAAGTACTATTGGATAATGGAAAAAGCCTAAGATTGTTCACAGAATTATCAAACAGGTTAGAAGAGATAGTTTATGCTATAATGCACTAATAATCTTTATGTGCTTATAGCTAGAAATGGAACAAAAATGGATTGATTGATTCATTGAATGGAGAAAGCAGGAAAGACCAGTGAGGAATGGATAGTTCTATAGGAATGCTAAGGAACTGTAGAAAATAAGTTATCCAGGACTTGTGGAAGACTTATTTGTATTTTTGCAAAGCTAGTATTATAGGTTTCTGTCCCATGACTAGATTGTTTTATGGTTTGTTATAAATACAGTATAATTACTTCCAGCAAACTATAAAGAGCAAATCTTAATTTGGCTAAGGTTTAATTAAAGAAATCACATCCTTACTCCTTTATTACAATCTTCAAACTCTTTTAATATACCTCTAGGCCTACTATTACTACACTTCTTATGCAATGATGATCAAGGTGGAATCTCTAAGTACCAAATTTATAATATCAATGAAACTCCTCTACCTTGGAAATATTTAATTGGCCCCCTATAATATTCAGGTTGCAAAAATAGTAGTCAAAAAGCAGCAAGTCTGGTTCAGAAAAGTATCAATGTACCTTGTTTCTCTGTATTTTCACAGACAGTATTCCTTGAGTTCTACTAATTCTTATTTTTATGGCCTCTAGCAGGAAACGAATAGAAGAAAAGAAATCAGATCTATGGGATAAGTATATTTATATGGAATTTTTTACCAACAGGATAGACAAATGAAACTCTATTTACTTAGTTTATTATACAATTCCTTGTCCTAATCTTTGGAAATCAGCATGAATTATTTGTATTGGATTGATACCATGCATACCTCACTCAGCAAGTTATTTAATTCTACTGTAAAAATAACATTATGCCCTCTTTGATACCTGCAGGTACGACTCCTATGATACAGCCTCTTAATATCACAATGAATAAACCTTTTAAAGGCTTAATCAATGAATTCATTGATAAAATTTGAGAGCAGACAGAAGCAGCTAAATATATTCAGAAATGGAGTATCAGTCAGCACTAAGTAGTTACTACTGAGGCTATTAGGAAAGCATGAGAGGAATGGTATCAGAGTTAGTCATAGTGAAAGATAGTTATTTAAAGTTTTTGGGATATCAGTGTTTTCTTACTAGTTGATGCTGCCTTTGATCATGAGCTCAACATTAAAGGCTTTACACATGACAAGCTTCTAGTTAGTAATGGGGTACATTTAAAAGATGAAATAGGTGATACCATCTCTGAAAATGACAACATAGAGCTTTTACCAGTTGATGATAGTGATGATACTGTTGAATTTAGTCTTTTAGATGAATAGTTCTACTGTATTATTGTTTGGTATCTGCCATACCAGTATTTTGATATGCTTCTCTTTTTTTTTTTTTTTTTCCCTCCATATACAGTATAATTCGATGGTGATACATATATATTCTTCTTAGCAACAGTCTCTATATATGCAGTAGTTAGAGTAAAGGTATTCAAAGTTGAAAAACTTGAAAAAAATTAGCTTACTCTACTGTTTCATGCATACTTAATACAACTAAAAATAGCTGATTTACTAATAGTTTACCTTACTATATGATACAACTTTTTCAGGTTGAGACAGTAGGTAAAAGATCTATAAAATGGATAAGTAAAAGATATAAATAGAGTAAAATAAGAAGTTGGTAGGTAAACTGTCATAAAGAAACAACAATAAATATGCCTCAAATATCAGCAAAAGCCAAGTAAGTTTCTCAACTATGAGATATATCATTAGTTATTGCTATTTCAATAATCCTCTTCAATGATAATTGGTTTGCCTTCTTGCAACAAATTTTACTGAGTGGTTAGAACCCTACAAAGTAAGTGTATCCTATAGTCAGATCAGAATCAAGCAGTACAATGCAATATCTGCTACAGGATATCCTTAGTTTTGAAGTATTTGAAATTGCTTGAAAGTATATGGTAGCCAGTAGTGATCAAGAGACCAAGTTTTTAGAAGAGGAGGTTACTGAAGTAGTGGAATTGTTGCTCTTAGGAATACCAACAATTTGATATCTATCATTTAAGGAACCAATATCATGTAGTGAATATTTGTTTAACCATCATGTATGTATATAAAAACAATGAAAGAAAAGAGTAGAAACTATTATTAACCTAGCTTAGATTTATTCGATATCAAATAATAGATTTATATCATTTTTTACATATCCTACAAGGGTAATAGGTATAGGCACCATATTTACTCTGTGAACTCGCTAGCTCTGAAGAATAGTACATGACCAGGGGATGCTTAAGTGAGGTGTGACTAACATAATTGAGTGACCAGGTATGATTCCAAAATTAGGTTTCAGATTTGTGGAATATAAAATTATAACTTCAACCTTAGCTTAGCAGATAGTATGAGCAACACTGAATGAAGCAACAAGTTATCATCGAAATATCTTGAATCATTAGAATACAAAAGCTGTTTGTGAACAGGAGAGAGTAGGAGATTACAACTACTTAATAGCTAGATAGTAGAGGTGAAAATAGTAATTTGCACTGCCAATTTACAAAGTTAGTTTTACAACAAAGAAATCAAAATCTTGTGCTAGTTACTACCTTTTTGTCTTTTTTAACATTGCCTTCAAATCAAAATCTAAAACCCCAACAAGGACCTAAGCTGATGCCTATGAGTGAATGAAAACTAGCAGCACAAGATCTGAAAACAATTGTCAGACTAAAGTATAGTTATAGCCAGAGAGACAAGATACAAGTACTCACCTTTCTTGAGTATTATTAGATTCCTCTTGCAGAGCCAGGCCAGTTTTACTGTAATATGTGTGCATGTTCCAGCAACTATATACTGGTTACACTTATGTTTTTCTTTATGTTATTGTCATTTATTCTTGCTTATGTTGATTGATTAATTGTTTCACTATTGATATCAATAGGATTCCAGTAACTTATTATGTTTTGTATTAGTTATATTTTTGTACCAGCAAGGTTTTACCCTAGAGATTCTAAGGGAAGAAATGGTCATGTATATCAGCAGTAGAGATAAGGCTTAGGTGAAGGGTTGCCTTGAGCTTTCAGGATTCTGGTAGGAATACAAGATTCTGGTAGTGTGCACTTAATGGTTATAACAGTTGTTACAGGTTTTCAGGAACCTCTACCTTGGATGGAGAAAATCATATATTTAAGACAGACTTCCTGACTAACAGGAACTATGAGACTCCAAACAGAACCTAGATAAGAAATATACTTGGTTGAATGGTGATTCTCTTGCTCCCTTTCCCCTTTGCTTCTCCTAAGACCTTCTTGTCTTTACCTCTCTAGTCTCCCTTAAGAATCAAATGCTAGCTGGCCTACCACTGATCCCTATTGTATTAGTTTATACAGGTTACCACCTGTTAAATCTTTTTCACCTCAGTAGGTAAGTTAACCCTCTGCAGGTACTCACAGGTTCTCAGGAAGGAAAACACTAGGTAGGATCGATCACCTTTCCTGTATCTTGATAACTAATTAGAAGCAGGAGTAGCAGGGGAAGATACTCCTGGCTCAGGTGCTACATTCACAATTTCTAAACAAAGCAGTCATTGAAGGATGAAGTCTGGAAGGATATCCAGTACACCTCATAGGCTATAGTTCCCCCAGAACCTTTTAGTAATAGACAGCAACTCAGACTCAGAAACAGAAGCTTCAGCATAAGCTGGAAGTACCTTACAATAAGAAGACCTTAATTCTGATCCAGAGCAGGACCTCACTGTAGAATAGATCGTCTAGTGAGCTGCAAGAGGTCACAGCTCAGAAACTAGATACTAATCTAGAAGCCTATTGGGAACAGTTTTCAGAAGCAGAGTTCAATCTCAGATGGCAAGACAGGTGGCAAGTCAGTCAGTATCCAGAGAGCAAACATCACCTCCAGGAGCATTCCCAGAATCACCAGCCAAACTAGCCAAACCCAAAATACCTCAAGGCAAAGGCAAATAACAAGAAGGTTCACAACCCCTGGAAGACCCAGCATCACCACTAGAAGGAGCAGGAATAGGCAACATAGTATAAAGACCTGCTGACAATGCAGTACAAAGGCCAAACATCAAATTCCCTGCACCATCAAAGTTCAGTGGGGAAGGAGACAACCTGAAACCTAATGGACTTCAGAAATGTCTTAGAGAAGTGAAGAAGTACCTCTCAAAGCATTGTATAAATGATGATACAGAAGATATAATTGATAACTATGCAGCCTATACCAAAAAATAAGCACATAATGCATACATGATACTACTTGATGAGCATGAAGACACACCTAACCTTGAGACCTTTTGAAACTGATTCAAGCAGCTCTTTGAAGTATCTACCAACATGGACAACTTCTACCAGCAGTGGCAGAAGGTATCACAAACTAGAGGAGGAAAACGAGCAAGGATATCGAAGATAGCTAGGGAACTGAAAGACTTGAGAGCTACCCTACCTAGAGAATCTATCTTAGACTACACATAAAGGCAGCAATTCCTAGATGCAATTGATTCTCACCTCAGAACAAATGTTGAAGCCCAGATCTAGGAAACAGATACCTGGACCCAGATTGTTCATATAGCAGAAAGGTATGATGCTACTATGTACAAAACTGGAAGCTATAGCAGCAGCAGTAGTCCCTCTACTAACAAGCTAAATGAATAGAAGAAAGGCTATCAACTTGCACAAGTATTAAGCAGTGAAGCAGCAGGAAAAGGCAAGGCACCAGTGAAGAAGATAACCTATGCAAAGAACAGGAAACCCAGCCAGAAGGAAATAGATTGATGGAAAAAGGAAGGAGCTTGCTTCTATTGTAGAGAAGCCAGACATATGGCAAATGAATGCCCCAAGAAAGAAGTCAAAACCAATCATGTCAGGATTACAGAAGATGATACCAACAGCGGTGATAAGGAATATGAGTCAGAGAGTGACTGAATACAAGAGAAAGATGGACAAGATACTATAAGGACCTACAAAACCACTGTTAGGGTACCCAATGACCCTGGTACACCCTTCCAAGTCCTCAAATTCAACATGCTAGTAAACAACAAATAAGCAAGAGTTCTATCAGATACAGGAACCATCAGCAGAAGCTTGATAAGTAATCAGTTTGTCACCACACACAACATCTCCTACCAGCTCCAGAAGTGCCCAGTCACCCTAAAAATGGCAGTTAAGGGATCAAGATCAAGTAGTAACTATAACAGTACTGTCAATATTCAGATAGGGAAGATGAAGATACTGAGAATCAAGATGATGGTCACTCCAGTTTCAGATTATGATGTCCTACTAAGTATGGATGACCTTATTAAGCTTGGAGCAATGATAGACTGCAGGAAAAACAGTTTATACTTCTCTGACTACAAGGTAAGAGTAAACTGCAATGGGCAGTCTACTCAGCCCAGGTCAGCGATGGTAAAAGCACAAAAGTCACTGGATTTTCTGGTAATGTTTCCTAAGGTATTTGTCAAAGAAGTACCCACCACTATACCACCAAGAAGGAACATAGACCACCAGATCTGCCTAAAGGACCCCAACCTTTACCCAAAAATACCAAAGTACAAGATACCGGAAAAGTTCCTACTGCCATTCAAAGTATAGATCAAGAAGCAACAGAAAGTAGGAGTTATTTACAGAGTAGAAGCACTCAGTAGATCAAGCATGTTTGTGTAAGGTAAACCAAATGGCAGCATAAGACCATTAGCAGATCTGCAGCAAAGGAGCCTAAATACAATTAAGGACTACTCACCAATACCCAACCAACAGGTAATACTTAATGCTGTTGGTAGAGCAAAATATAGAAGCAAGATAGACCTCAGTGATACCTATGTTCAGACCAGAGGTCACCCAGATGGCAAGAAATACAACACTATCAAGATACCCTTGGAAGTATTTGTATGCAGAGTAATACTGCAAGGAAACACAAATGTCCAAGTCACATTTATGAGGGTTATGGAAGATACCCTCTCAGATGAACTGTGTATCTTTGTTTGGGTTTATATTGATGATATCCTAATATTCAGTAATACATACAATGAATATGTGGAATATATCAAAATGGTTTGCAGGAAGCTAGAGCAGGCAAAGCTATATGCAAAGTTGAAAAAGAGCATTTTCTCTGTACAAGAGCTGGATATATTGGGTCACATAATCAATGATAATAGTATATACTCAGCACTGCAAAAGATAAAGACTATTAAGGACTGGACCCAACTGAAGAATAAGAAGGAACTTCAACAATTTAATGGGATAGTTAATTATATCTCACAGTTCTTACCCCACATTACCACTATTACAGCTCTACTAACAGCACTCACCGATGATGCAGAATGGCTTAGGACTGACCTGTAGGAAGCTGCATTCCAGGCAGTTAAAAAGGTAGCAGAAGAACACCAAGTTTTGTGACCGATAAATTATTCCAAACCAGAGACAATATAGCTGTTTACTAATACATCTCCCACTGGGACAGGTACATAGGTAGGACAAGAAGCAACCAGGAAAGAGGCTAAACTAGCAGCTTTCCATAGCTGGAAGTTGAGACCCTCCCAAAGTAATTATCCCACATACCAACAGGAGACTCTTGCAATCATTGAGGCTGTGGAAGCCTTTGTGCACCTATTTTTACATACTAAATTTACTCTAGTTAGCAACCATGAGAGTCTCACTAAACTAATGACCTAAAAGAATCTAAGCAACCAGCAGCAAAGGTAGTTAATGCACCTTTGCTGCTTTGATTTTTCTATCCCATATATGCTAGGAGCAAAGAATTTCTTAGCAGACGACCTGTTGAGAATTCATGAAGATGGATCTTCACCTTATGATATAATCCTCCAACATCCCACCTCTGAAAATCATGATACCCAGATCACTCCAGACACTAAAGCATCAGAAATCTCAATCAACTACACCTCTTCAGCATCCTATAGCTTAGAATCTGATAGTGATATGTACTTCTCAGCAGAAAGCCAACACTCTCCAACCTTCAGGCTCACCACTTGAGACTCGATACTGAGAGCAAGCACTGATTATATGTTGAATACTATTGAAGTAAATGCAGTCACCTGATCCCAGAAGTGAAAGAACAGTAACTGATGCCTCCTAAGAGTGAGGCCAGCACTGATAGTTCTATCACCAAAGGCAACTCCTGGGGAGATGGAATCATGCTCCACAAGTTATCCAAGAAGAAAGCAGCACATGCAGCAACCACCTGGACAACATGCTATGATGATGAATGCAAGGTACATAAATCAGACAAGGAAGGTGCAAGCTACTTTCTTAGGGACCCTAAGAAGCAGAAGCACAGCAGGAAAGGAAAGAAAGCTGCAGGCATGATCATTACCCCCTCACCACTGAGTAGCCCTCTACTGACTACATGGACTTCTCCCCCTCTCCTACCATTCCCTCCAGAGTTTATAGCAGGCAAGAATAGGCTGGTAGATAAGCTAATACTTGATTAGTTGTAGGATACATTCCCAACTTCCTCTTCTTCAACCCTCTATAGTGAACCCTTCTGGAGCAATCAGGAAACTGAAAAAGCAAACTCCTTTTTGGGCACCATTCACATAACACTCATGGGTGATTTCCACCCCCAGGTCATCACAGCACTCAAACTTGACCCCCTCTTTACCAGAGTCCAGGAGACTGGCAACAAACTACACTATTCCATCCAAGATGGCCTGCTTATTGCACAGAATACTATTAGGTACTCTAACCTGTATATCCCTGTGAGACCTTTGGAGATGGGAGTATCACTTCAGGATTTCATTCTTAAAACAGTTCATGAAGGCCTTGAGTATTTCTGGGCCCATAAAAGCTACAGATATGCAGATTGTTTCTTTTGGTGGCCACAAATGTGGTAGGATTTTATGGCCTATTGTTGCTCCTATGACCACTGTCAGATCAACAATGAACTAACTACCCTCCCAGCAGGATGATCCCTCACACTCCCAGAGCCAGATGAAGCATACCAATCATTGGCTATCAACTTTGCTGGACTCTTCACTAAATAAAACAAATACAATACTATCATGGTCATCATGGATTGGTTCATATCTTATACTCACCTTGTTCCCCTTGGAGACCTTGCCTCCTCTAAGAAAACATTCCAAAAGCTTCAGAGTACTATCTTTGATGTTCATGGCCTTCTACTTAGCATAATAATGGACCAGGATGACTGGTTTACCTCTAAGTTTTAGTCTCAGATGATGAAATCATTGAGAATTCAGGTCTAGATGACCACCCAATACCATCACCAAATCAAGAACCAAGTGGAGTGCAAGATTCATACCCTTAAATAGATGATGAGAAACTTTGTCAACAAAAGACAAAACAACTGGTCCCAGGCTCTCCTCTCAATAACGGCAGCAATGAATGTCACTCCTCATGAATCCTTAGGTATCTCACCCTACCAGGCCCTCTAAGAACACCCATGGAAAATCTTTAACCCAGTTCAATGATCAGCCAGCAAGATACCAGCTGTCAATGAAATATTGAACACCCATAAAACAACAAGAATGCAAGTGAATATGGCATGGAAGCATGAAATATTCAGGCAAACAGTACAAGAAGACAAGTGGTGCAAACCCCAGAGACCCCCCTTTAAGGTTAGAACCAGAGTACTGGTTAGAAGATGACCCTACACCTCTATACCTGAATGATCAAGGAAGCTAGAATCTAGATGGTTTGGACCCTTCAAGGTATTGGAACATGCTGTCTATACTGACAACTATAAGCTTGACTTGCCCTAGCAAATAGAGCAACAGAAACCCTTCTTCCATGGGTCCTCACTCAAGGAATACCTGGAAAATGATCCAGATAGATTTGCATCTTGAAGGATAGATAGGCTGGCACCTATCATCATTGACAATGTAGAAGAATGGGAAGCAGAACAGATCTTCGACTACAGATACCAGAATAATAGATGAATTCTTAGTGCACTGGAAAGGATATGAAAGGACTGATGACTCTTAGGAACTCATCGAGAACCTGGCAAACTCATTAGAAATCATCTGGGAATACTGGACTACAAACCACCTTGTGGCCCCCTGACCTAAGATCAATTCACACTATATCAAAATGGCTTGGAAACCAATGCAAGTTTCAGAGACCCTCTGTGCAGCTGGACCTGTACCTGACAAATTTTGGGAACCTTATGATGATGAAGAATATGACTCTAGCTATTCACAATTTGATTACTTCAGTACTGATAATGACTCCCTCCTTTGGCACCTAGATAGGAACAATCAGGAGGACTTGGACTAGAGGATGAGCAGTTTTAGATTAGGGGAATGTAACATATATACAAGTTCTAACAACTGTATACTGTTTATACTTATGTTTTCCTTTGTTATGTTATTTTCATTTGTTCTTGCTTATGTTGATTGATTGATTGTTTCACTATTGGTATCAATAGGATTCCAGTAACTTGTTATGTTTTGTATTAGTTATGCTTTTGTACCAGCAAAGTTTTGCCCTTGTGATTCTAAGGGAAAGAATGTTCATGTATACTAGTGGTAGAGGTAAGGCTTGGGTGAAGTGTTGCCTTAGACTTTCAGGATTCTGGTAGGATCACAAGATTCTAGTAGTATGCACTTACCAGTTATGACAGTGGTTGCAGGTTTTCAGGAACCTCTACCTTGAGTGGAGGAAATCATATATTTAAGACAGTCTTCCTGACTAGCAGGAACCATGAGACTCCAGACAGAACCTAGATAAGAAATATACTTGGTTGAATGGTGATTCTCTTGCTCCCTTTCCCCTTTGCTTCCCCTAAACCCTTCTTGTCTTTACCTCTCTAGTCTCCCTTAGGAATGGAATGCTAGGTGGCCTACTGCTGATCTCTATTATATTAGTTTATACAGGTTACCACCTGTTACATCTGCAAACCCAACCAGAGTGAAGCCAGCAATCACTACAGAATTCCACAATGAACAATTAGCAAATGGGTTAAAACAAAACTTTCATTGGAAGAGATGAGATATAATACTCAAGCAAGAAGGGTAGGGTAAGGTGTTGGCCTAGATAGTCAATGCTGGTGGCTAGAACTAAAGGAGGCAATCGAAAAGGAGTTTATAAAAAGCCAGGAGGAGGGGAGGATTATTCAATGAGGATGGTTTCATGTTCAGGCTAGTTTTCAATTTTGTGAACTGTATCCAGATCTCGATCTAGCCATATTTTGATTTAGCAACAGTTAGTTTTATGGGTTTCTAGGGAGTTACTGAATTAGTTTATGTTGTATTACTAAGAAAGCTCAAAAGCTTCCAACTGAATACCAGTCTTTGGTACTTAAGTGGCTCTGCTTTAATCACTAAAATTCATGACCTTACCTTACCCCTTTCCTTGAATTGATTTTTCATACCCTTGCCAATTGATTTCAAGAATCTAATATCTGCAACCTTGATGAGATATCAATTCCTTTTGAATATCTTGAGGAGAAGACTTATGATTCTATGGGAGGAAAAACTATTTAGGTTAAGTCATCCCAAAATGGTTGGGACAAGAGGCAAGCCTCTTTAGTGCTTTGTGTTTTTACCAATGGGGTACTGAGAGTTCCACTGATGATTATTTTCCATGGAAAAGGAGAGCAATTGGGGAGAGAGAGAGAGCAATACCATCTTAAGGTTGAGGTAGAATTCAATGAAAAAGCCTAAATAAACAATCAGCTTTTTCTTCACTATATTGAGGAATACTTAGTATCAGCCTTAGGTAGCCAGCCTTTACTTTTTGTGATCAACTTGATGGAATCCCATAAAATGCCAGTGGTGCTGAAGAAGTTAGTCACACAACATTATCCTATCCCTCATTCGCAGGGGCTGTACCAGACTTCTTCAACCACTAGATGTCTTGAGTGATAAAGCTCAAATTTGTACCTTCAAATGTATTCAGGACCTCATCCTCAAGCCTAATAAACTGTCAGTATTCTAATAGGAGAAATGATAGATTAGTCTCCTAGGTTCTAAAGGCAGAAGACCTGTGAAAAGGTTTGGGATACGTTAATGAATGAAGAAATGCTGGTATCTGATATTGTGAGGTTGGCCGACTGTCAAAAAGCAAATAGAGTTACAATTTATCATTGCCAATCACTACCTAAAATGGCATGATAAGACCTTGCTTCTCTATTTTGCTGTTGCATCACCAATTTTAGAGCTAGTAAATTGACAAAGTAAATATAGTACTTTGTATATTCTAGTATATAGGAGTACAGAGACTCAGGAGGTATGAGGTCCTTGCATAAGGTATATGAGGATTTTACTTTATCATTTGATATGATATTTATTTTATGTTTGGTTTCAAGATATATTATTTGATATCATCTTTGTTTTAACATATCATTTGATATGATATTTGTTTTATATTTGATTTCAAGATGTATTATTTGATATAATCTTTGTTTTCCTTTATCATTTGATACAATATTTCTTTTATGTTTGGTTTCAAGATGTATCATTTGATATCATCCTTGTTATACTTTATTGTTTAATATAATATTTGTTTTATATTTAGTTTCAAGATATATTATTTGATATTATCTTAAATATTTTATTATACCACAATAGTAGACAATTATATTATTTAAAGGGTCTGTTGAGTCTGGTATTTTGGACAGCAGACTTCAGCAAACAGTTATTCCTAAAAAATACTTAGTTGAACAGCTAGTTCTTTGATTCCTCACCTTACCTCTTTAGCTACTATGGCTTTCTGTTAACTTAGAGCCTGGAATAAGACATTAGTTACATCACCTCCCGAAGACTCCCTTAGATACTACTGCACTCAGCTTTACCTATTAGTACCTATCAGTCTTATCTATTGTACTTATCACTACTGTGATTACAGTACTGGCCAAGTACAGATTTCATTACAGTGAGTTATTTAATATACTTTCCAAAATCATCCAATCTAGTCCCATTTTTCAAAACAATTCCCATAATCTATAGGCCCTACCAATCATCCAACTAGCAACTACATTATATTCCTTAAGATCTTATTGTATTTTAACTGTTTGAGTAGCTGAACAGTTAGGAATTGGAGAGAGCACTACCCACCTAGATGTTAACTATACTCTTACTATATTAGTATAGCTTCTACCATATTTTGTGTGATGGCTAACACCAGGTAGTAGTCAATATCATGCTATACAGATTGAGATTGAGGAAAAAAGTAAATTTCCTAGTTGAGTTGAATTCTTGGATGGGACTAACATTGTACTTCAATATAGACCATCACATTACAGTGAGATATATTTCAATAGAAAAAAAAAATATGCTCTTAATATTCAAGCAACTTGTGATAATCAGAGGTGGTTTAGATTTATTCCAAGTGGATATCCAGCATCAATTAGTGATACTACTATGTTTTGTGTAATTACCTTTTTCTTATATCCTAATATATTTTGTTGGCATCCTGAGGAATATGTTTTAGCAGACAAAAGCATATAGAGTAACAAGATGATATATAATACTGTATAAGGAACCCTTAGCTAGTTAAGAAGCTGGTAGGTATCAAGAGTTTAATTTACAGTTAGCTGAGGTGAGGATAAAAGTTAAGTATTTATTTGCAATTTTAAAGAATTGATGGTGATGTTTACAGGAAATTCCTATTCATATCTGGCAGAAAATAGATTATGCACAAACTATTTGTTGGATTATGGTATATTTTGTACTACGTAATTTCCTTTCAGATATTGAGGATGACGATATCTGGTAGATAGAGGGAGCAGAATTTCAAGAGCAGTATGGAGAAGAAAGTATTGATGGAGAAGAGGTTGATTAGCAGTTAGGATTAGAGTACAAGTATCTAGCTAGTAATGATTAGGAAAACAGAATTCAGTATTATTTCAATGAACAATAATGCAAATACTATTTATAGAGATAAGCAATTACCAAGAATAATAAATATAAAACTAAGTTACAGTAGTGATTGAAGATTGAAGATTGAAGATTGAAGAGAAGAGAAGAGAAGAGAAGAGAAGAGGTTATAAATGACTGGAACTACCAGATTCAGGGATAATACTCATTGACTGTGGTGTATTGTTCTTCATTGATGTACATAACTGAAGCATTAATGATTCTGTTTTTTACTGCTCTGCTTTTACCTTCTCTTTCTTTGGAGCTAATTTCTCTGTTTCTAACTCTAGCTCTTCTCATCAAAGTTCTCCTTACTGTAGAAACTGTTGGTTTAAAAACTTGTATTTTCTTTCTTCACCTTCTATCTTTAGGAATGTAAGTATAGTGATTACATCAACAAGTACTCTCCTAGAATCTTTTTTCTTCTATAGGTTTTTCCCAGTCCCACCATCCTCTTCCTCTTTATCCTCCAAGGATTTTGAAAACTGGCATTTTTCTCCATACCTAATCAAAGATGATGTACTCTGCTGACTTGTATATCATGATATGCCTATAGTCCTTGGTTAGCTTAGTCTTTCTTATTTTATTCTGCTAGAATAACCTCTTGCCTGCTCTCCTTTCTTTGTTCTACTCCCACTAATATCTCCTGTTATATTGTTAATACCTACTAACTCTTTATCTTCTATTTATACTTTAGATCCTTATTCCTCCAAACTCTCTTGCCAACTTAAAATCCTTCCTTCCTCCTCATGTCCTCTTTGCTGGTCTCTTTCTGTTCCTTCTACCTCTTTACTCTTCTCCTGTATACTACTTCTTCCTTGACTTTCACATTCTCCTTCCTCTCTACTATCATTGTTCCTTTCCTGTATTTCTTCCTCATCCTTTATTGTACTACTCATACCATTAAGTAGTTTCTCAACAGCTAATAAAACTTCTACAGGACTGCAACCAGAATCATATTGGGCTGGAGGATGGATATTGAGATGATTACCAAAAATAGCTTTGAGATGAAAGAAAAATGGATACTATGAAAGTACTTTTTCTATTTTTTTTTTATTAGTAGATACTCTAATTTGATGATTAGAATTAAATAAAAAATCATATTAACAAAACTACAGATTTAACTACTTACCTCAAAGGGTTTTTTTTCCCTTATCTAAATCCTCCATACTTAACCCTTATCCTGATTGGTTATTTCACTTTACAGCTTCTCAGTAAGATTTAATTAGATTGTCATACTTGTACTCCATCTTTACCTCAGGTTTTATAGAAGTCTTTGCCACAATCTCTTTAACTACTTGTATTTTTTTGTAACTCCTGAGTCCTTTTTCATTTTTCTCAGGTTCTTAGACTCTTCCAGCTACTTGATTAAAGCCTCTGTCTCCTCTATCATCTATGCTGAATGCACTTTTAGGATTTGTGATATAATGGCCTGCTATTGTAATGATAGTCACGGTATTTGATCAGTATATGGTTGTTTTGAAATTTTATCCTGCATTTCTGTAATGAAAACTTTTTCTTTCAATATATGCTAATTCTTATACTTAGTTACTTGCTCTCTGAGATAGGGCCAGTCACAACAAGAAAGCAAAGGGATACTAGAAGAAAACTATGCTACTACAGGTTTAAAATGTTTTGAGTAATATCAATTTATAACTAATACTTTATTCTTGTATCCTCTTTCTCAATCAAAGTCCAAATCCTACGAGGCATACCATCTATTATTCTATAGATCTTATTCCAATCCAATCTTTCCCATTCCTCCTGAGCTACCCCCACTATCACCTCCTCAGTTCTTGGCTTCTGGCCTCAAAACCTACTCTTAAGCTGAAGTTTTAACATATGCCAAATATTTTCAATTGGATTCATGTCAGGTGATCCTGTAGGCCAATTCAACTTCATGATACTGTGAGACCAATAGAAGTTCATAGTTAAAACTGAACAATAAATACCATGACTGTCTTTAGCAATCTGATATACTTCACTATGTGTAGGGAGGGTCTGGAAAAAGGGAAGACCATATGGCTTGAGAACCTCATCAATAAATTGTTGACTATTAAGCCCTAGTCTATTACAAGGAGATATTCATTCACTTGTGTTTCGGTGTTGAATATGACAATAGGAGTAACCCTCTAAATACAACTCAATTGCTCAGAACTACTCTTCTTCTGTTGTTTCATGTTGCTTTCCAAAGTCGTTTATGGTAGGCATTTTTGGTTATAGTAGTATTGACTGGGATGGGAAATAAGTCAGGTTGCAATGACATTATAATGCTGCTACAGCCATCCCACATTTACCCTTGGTTTATCCAAGCCTAATTTTGCTAGTGTCCCTTTACTTTCTTGACCCAACTGGGGCTCTCAAATATATTACTTGAAATTGTCCAATACTATTAATGAGTTATGTAAAGCACCATAATGCAAGATCCTGTACTTACTTTTATGGAAAATTCCTGTTTTCAACTTTGAATATCTATGCCAAGGTTCAGGCTGATTATATAACTGCATGCAATTCCAAAATCTTGCAGCATGTCTATGATATGCCTGATAGCTCAGTATCAGATACAACTCAACATCAGATTTTATACAACTTGTAATCTTAAAGTACATTTTATCTACCATATAGGACTCAGCTGCAGACATTCCTTTTCCTCTCCCTTATATAATCTTTTAGTTGTTTGAAAATAGGTTTCCATTTTTTTTCTTTTCTGATTGCAAATTGCCTCCCTTTTAACCTTTCCTAGCTCCTGCTCTGCCTTTTCTACCTACTTTTGAGCATATGCCCCTCCCTTTTCTGTACCATTGCATGAGCCTGGTGAGCATATATTACTCTACTCTTTTGCACTGACCTCCAGCTGCAGTTTTGACAAGTGCTGCATACTTGTTTAGTAGCTTGAGTGTTGTTTTTTTTTTTTTTTTCTTATTATTTAATTTCATTTAAGGTACAAAATCCACATAAGACCTCAATAGTCATGGTGTCAAAAAAACCTCCACCCCGGACCAGACCCTGGAAAGCTATAGAAAAACCATAGCCTGAAGACCTGGTCAAAAAAACTATCTAAACAAGCAACCCTCCTGTAAACTAAAATATAGTATAAAATACCACCAATGTCATGCAGTAACTAAGAAAACTAAACTCCCAACAGTACACCTAACAAAAAAACTCAAAACCTAAACCTAAGGACCAGTCCAAACTTGGCTTATAGGTGCAAGCCCTAGCGAAAGTTAGATACATGTATCTGTGGACAAAAAAGTCCATGCTGGGGGGTCAAAAGGAGATTAGGCCTCATGATAGGGGTGTAGCAGAAGTGAGGAACTTGAGCACCTGCCTGAACAGAGGGGGTGGTGGTGGCAGTAGGGTACCAGCTGAGGAGAAGATGGAATGGTAGTAAGGTACTAGCTAGTGTAGAATCGAAGCTGCTCACCCATATTACCACATCTCTCATATAGTCCCTTGTGATAAGAGAGATAGTGTCACTTCTGGAGGGGATCCCAGAGGCAAAAAGGCATCAGGAGATGGGGAAGGGGGGTAGTAGAGTGCTAGCCGATCGTCTAGAGAGGGGATGGTTCAGGAGAGGAGTGTTCACTTGGCAGGATGTACTATCAGTTATCACGTCCATGTCTGACAAGGCAGCCTCCTACAAAAAAGGAGAATAGAAAAATCAACCATGACCTGTTGACCTGTTTCCTTCTACTACTAACTGTGTTCTCAACCGTCTGTAGAAAGACTGAATGAAAAAACTCAACCATAGTGATTGCTAAGCAAGGCAAAGCAAAAGTGTGGTAAGGGAGGTAACCAACATCGTGAGATGCTGGGAGGAAGGAAAGAACAACCTCAAGAGGGAAAACTTCAAGAGGGAAAACCTCAAGAGGGAAGTGAGGAGGGGATGTCTGAATGCAAACAAGTGATGGAAAGCATTCTTTCTAGCCCCCCCTAGGCAGGGGGGAGGATAGAAAAAATGGTGATGATTTTCCTCACAGTCATGGTGTTGAGTCATTCCCAAATAGATAATAAATTTCAATGACTGGAGGTGTAGTGGAGACAGAAGATGTAACTTTAGTATTGTTAAGGTCTGTATATGTATTAGGATCACCGATAGATCTCTCCTATTTATATCATGCAATAGGCAATGACTACTTAATCTCTTAGTTAGTTATTCTTATTGTGTTCTTACCAAATACTATTACACCTAATAGTATCTCTTCTTATCTTCCTCTTGGTTGTACTATGTTCAACTTAAGATTATACCTTATAATCTTAAGTACCTTGAACATCAACTATATAGAGTATTATCTGATATCTTCCTTTCTATCTTATGGCTTTTATAAGATAGAATCATAAAACATATGTCTGAACCTTATCAATATGTAAAGAAGTAGTAAGGAATATATTTGTTATTTCATAAAGTTATATAAGTAGAAAATAACTTAAGTGGTTGCATGAAGAACTATCAACAACATCATATCCTTCTCCTTATATAGTCCTTCTCACAACCTACTTATAAATCAATAACTATTATGAGTCATAACTGTGACTCATACATTCACATAATATAATAATCACATGACCTGAAATATATTATGTGTCAAACTCACCTGACTTCTAAATAAGTCATGTGTGCAAAAATATCTTCAAGTTATAACTCAAATGATTTATTGCTCAATCAAATCAAATATAACAACTATAACTTACAAGTGCTAGTCATGTGTGAAACCCACATGACCTAATTGTCATGTGCTTGAAAGTCTTACAAATATATGACATCATAATTATAAGTCATGTGAAAACCTTTTCCCATGTTAGGTTTGTAACAATATGTCTGGGCTCCTGCTAGGACTTGATAAGACTACCTTTGATAAATTAGTCTAAATTCCTCAGAAATATTGAAGAGCCGGAATCTTGATTTTGAAGGCATTCTGCATGTTACTGTAGAGATTAAATTGTATGTAGAGTAGAAACAACTTGTAAGAAAATGAGTGAGGGTGTTATAGAGGAGTTATAGCTTGGGTGGGACTCAGAGAAATTATACTCAGCCAGCAAAGAGATGACAAAACTGGAGTTATAGGGCATTAGTTCAGCTTTGTAGAAAAAAGAAATGATTGTAGACTTCTTGAAAGCCTGAGCCCAGATTGATGTAATTGCTGCAAGGAATTCAACTTTATTAAAATCTGAGCAGCCTATATGTGTCGCATAATCGATAGCTTCAACATAGTAATACTTTAGATATTGGAATATGACAATATCTAAAGGTTAAAGCAGATGAGTAGTATGTTGGGGTAGATAAAATAGTATGATTTTCTTCTCATCATAGAAAGAAATAAATTCTCTAGTGTAATGAGATCCATGACTATAAAGTAGAAGCAGGTAGTACACATCAGTCTATCTTGCCAAAGAAAAACAATCAAAATGAGAAATTCACTCCAGAGCTAACCTATTATTAGAATAGCCTGTATTAGAAACAGCCAGTAACACATTATCCTCAAGGTTGGTTTTCATTGTCCAATCTTCTAAGTGTAATGTACCTGAAAAGATCAGTACTAGTATAGGTACAAGAGTCTAGCTATCTTTACTGATTGCTTCACATGAGGTGACTAGCTCGCAATTCATTGTTTCCCAAATAGGAATGCCAGACAGGATTCATCATCACAATCTATTGGTTCTTCTGCACTCCAATTCTCAATTCCATCTCATCAAAATTATACCAATCACCCTCCTGAATCCCACTTTCTTCATATACCCTTTGGTATCATGTAAAGCAATCTTAAATAGTTTCTGGGCTGTGTGCATTTTTTCCTATCTTCCTCAATTGTTTTTTTGTTTTCAAATATGGAATTGAGAGTGGCTTGCAAGAAAGTATTTACTTCAAACTTCCCTGATGGTAGGTGGTGGGTCTGGTGATTCAGGTGGATGATTTCTCTTTAAGATTTCATTGGTACAACCAGTCACCATGAGTAGTTGTGCTTATGTTCCAATTGCATCAAGTCACTCTAGATACATACAAACAGCAAGCTCCTTAACTTCAGTAAGCCTTCCATTCACCACAAGCCTCTGACCTCAGGGCTGTTTTCCCTTCCATCTTGTCCTAAGGTGGCTTTCAGGAAACCCAAATTCTCACACAATACTCACAATATTTGGTTTTTCACTCTCCTGCAACTTGCAACCAGCCTCCTCTATTCTGACTTCAATATCTGTGGAGTTTCTGGACATTTCAGGCTTTTTTGTGCTGAATTGGTGGCTGGCAAATGAGGTTGTTTGCAGAATTTGACATTGAGTTATATCTGACATTGAGCTGTCAGGCACATCATAGACATGTTCCAAGATTTTGGAATTGTACGCAGTTACATAATCAGCAGGAACCTTGGCACGGTTACCCCTAGTATAGCATCATTGGTATCAAATGAGTTTATTCAGCTTTGTATATTAAAATTTTGGAAAATTACAAAAAAAAAGAAAAAAAAAGAATTTAATCTCAAAATCTTTGTCCCAATTTTTATCGGTCAGCACAGGTTGTCCCAAGTTCCTGGACCTATTTTTGTCAGCAATTTGGGGCATCCCAAGTAGTCACAGGACTACAGTATTATGGGAGGTCTCTCATGTAAGGTGTTGAGGGGGTGGTCCTCCTTGATTATTGCTAAGGAATATAGACAGCTATAAATACAAGCCTGGGACCTACTGTCCGCATCATGAATCAAGCTAACGCAATGTGTCATAATATACTCATAGTGTTACGATCCGCTATATGATCTCTCCTTTCTTATATCTCGCAACAGGTAACGACACTATTGTTAGTTTTCTTATAGGGATAGTACTTTCCTATCTCCTATTGTATTCTCCTTCCTTCGAGAATTCTGATACTAGTTCTCTTGCGCTATGTCTTAGATATTGACCGTTGCCAATACTAAGTCCTTATAGTGTTAACTAGTATTCATTCTGTCTCTTCTTCGTATTGGTTGGTCTTCGTTTGTAAAGAGCGTAAAGGTGTTTTATTGATAACTTATAAGATAGGAAATAACTTAGGTGGTTGCGTGAAGAACTAACTATCAGGTCCTACTGACCTCCTTATATAGTTCTTCCAGCAACCCGCTTACAAATCAAATGAGTCACAACTGTGACTCATGCATTCGCATAACATATAACCTCATGACCATATTTGGTCATGCGTGAAAGTCCCATGACCTTAAGGGGTCATGTGCGAAACCTCATGACTCGTATAAACGAAGTCATGCCTCTTAATCCTCATGACTCATAGGCGTACCTATGAGTCAATGCTCAACATACCAATCAAATTCAAACATAAACAACTATGACTCACAACTGTGAGTCATGTGAAAACCTATGACTCGTACCTGAGTCATAGTGTGAAAACATATCATCGTATGACTCAACTGAGTCATGTGAAAAACCTTTAACAAATGAAATACTATGACATACAATTGTATGTCCTGTGAAACCATTACAAACCATGCCGGGTTTGTAATACATAGCCCAACTATGAGTGTGACAGCTCTCCCCCTTTCTCTCTAGCCTGTGACCCCACAGGTGAAACAATCAAAAACCAACTAAAGTTACATGAAAACGATAAGAATAATCACCAACTCCTCTCCACCAAGTCACTTCATCAAACTCCTCACCCAATTCCTGCTCGCTTCATCGCCCCTAAGAAATCTATAATTTATGCCACAAAAATATCACTCCTCGATCCCACTTTATTGTCAATAAAGCAATCCTCAAGTACCACTGCACTGCCTTCCTGAAGTGAAGAAAAGAAACATGAACTCTTGACCATGCCTTCTGATTGCCTAACCCTTGCCATATCACTTAGTTTACTTTCTGATATTCCCATGCTTATCTCAACAACTTCCATATCGATTTTCACTAACTCATTTGATAACTGATCAATCGATGCCTGTTCTGTTCTCTCATGCTTCCAAAACCTAATCTCATCACTTATTCTCATGATTCCATCGATCATCCTACATACCAATCTCAAAACCAAAAGAACACTCAACAAAACCTTCATCACCAAAAGAAAAACCCGCATCTGATGTATCGGCATCACGTCCTGACGCACGCCGCATTTCTCGCGCGCCCAGTGCGCCTGGTGTGTCCTGAGTTCCATTGCAACCCCTTGTTGCACCCTATGTGTCATGATGTATGTTGCAACACAACATTGCACCTGGTGCATCCTGTGTCACATAGCAATATTTTGCGGCACCAGGACACTACCTGAGATTAGGTCGACATCCTCTCGACCCCTGGACATCTGCATCTCTGTTGCCTTCCGAAGAGGTTCTACAGAAGAAGGACGTAGCAGTCTAGGGTGTCTGGGAGAGAGACGTCCATTAGACAGTAGGAGTAGTGGGTGTTAGCTACCAACCTGGGTAGCTCGAAGCGCTTTGAGTAGGGCTGGTTACTACTACATGGCAGAACAAGTAAGTAGAAACCATAAATAATGGCTGTCATGACGAGCAACCTCGAGAAGAAGCCGCTATAGACCGCAGGTTAACACCACCACATTAAAAGAGCACGCTAAAAAGGCATCGCTTTCCATGCACCCTTAGCTTTGCTTGTTTGAACTGCCTTTTTCTTGTTCTTTTTTTTTTTCCCTTCGCTTTGAAGAAAAATAAAAATTAACGCCGAGTAGAGGATTACGCGACCCGAGTATTGGACTACCGTTGTGAAAGGACCTAGTGGTTAACGCACGTCACCTTTGACAGCTCTTCTGCAACTCTCTGCTCACAAACAACAAGCTACGAGATATTCATTTTCTTTACGTTGCGTCTGATTTTATGTCACCTGATTGATGGCGTGTGTTTGTAGCCCTTTGGATCAATGGGAGGTGTACCACTGGTAGGGTTAGGGTAGTCAAACGGGATTGGAATATAGGGTACTACGCCAATGAGGTAGTCTCTGATGTACGTGCTCCTATGTCAAGCGTCCGAACGTACACAGGTTTATAACTTGCGCCAATTGAGCCCTGCGCATAGGCTGCAGGTGCCGGAACAGTACCATGTCGATTCCCTTTTACGTGCTCTCAAATGATATCATCTGTATCCCTGTTAGGATCCGGACCGCGTGGAGTAGGGCCTCTGTCTGGTCGCTACCGAACAATTGTCGGTATAACTAAGTTCCTGTAAATTGCTCTAAATAACTCCCCAGTACTCTAGTCTGTCAGTCCGCTGTTGACAACCGAACCCGTTCATTTAAATAAGACGTAGCTCCTACCAACTTACCGTACCTCTTATAATATCGTAGAAAGTAACGTTGGACATATATCTTTGGAGATACATCTTTGATTAATTATCTTTGATTTATTATCTATGTTGATTTTCATGTGTTACATCTTTTAATGCCACCCCCTAACCAGTCAGGAACTCTAATCCTGGGACTACTGTGGTACGTCACTTTGCAGCACCCAGGACTGTAGCGCTACTGCGGCACCCTGTAGCACCCAGGGCTGCAACGATCCTACGTCACTTCTTTGGTCTGTCTAACGCTGTTTAGCGGTGTTACGGGACACTGGAGTGTCACTCCTTGGCTGTTACCACTGCACAGTCCTACGACCCTCCCAAGTCCCGTCCCTACCCCTGTAGCCCCCTACCTTCCGTAGACACCAGCTACAATCCTACCTCAATACCGTAACGCTACTCTCTGCCTTCCTTGCACTGTTTCCGGTCGGGACACACCGGTACGGGTCACCATGAGGGTACTCCGTCGTCGGTATCGGTCTACAGTCCTATACCCCTTCTTCCACGC
>ML120375.1:312979-324058 GCA_003788595.2 Choiromyces venosus 120613-1
AATTAGTCTTTCATATCTTTGAAGGTTTACCAAAGACACCGGAGTGGAAGACGTGGGTTATGGTAACTCGAGCAGCCCTTCCATCTCAGACTACAATTGCTGGGTATCAGAAGTTGAAGACGCTTCTCACCGCGTACGAAGTTGAGCTTCGGAGAGAACAATCGATCCTACCCGAACAAGCCCTATTTACGAAAGTTCAAAGAAATAGGCCGAACCCGCCCCATGGTCAGTATCACGCAAGTCGACAAAGTGAGAAGACTGGAGGACAGAGTCAGCGGTCCACAGCCTTTACTGGAAATTGTCACCGGTGTGGTAAAAAGGGCCACAAGAAAGTCGACTGCTGGCAAGGGAATCGGGAGAGTAAGCAAAATGGTCGACCACTGAGAGGAAGACAAGATACGCGCTGGAGTCCCCCGCGGGGGGACCATGCCAACAGAGCAGACGAGAATGCCTGGTTGAGTGAGGAAAAAGCGATGAGTATGGTTGAGCAGAAGGCGGTGGTTTCGGGGGAGCCAGAAAAAGCTGGTGTGAGAGTGAAAGAGGAGTGTGAAAATGGAGTAGAAGAGGCACTGAGAGGAGTTGATATGGAGAACGAGATGGAATGGGTCGTTGATTCGGGTTGTACGAATCATATGACCGGACACCGACATGTTTTCATCGACAATACCTACGTTTCTTTACCCCCCCATCAGAGTCAGATGAAGACAGCAATGGGGGAGATAGTCTCAGCAGCCAGGATAGGAACAGTCCGAATGCATATTTGGACACCTGCCGGTGGGCGAGAACCACTACTTTTGACCAATGTGCTCCATATACCTGGAGCGACTGAGGCTGGTTTGATGTCAGTCAGTCAGTTGACAAAGAAAGGAATAAAAATCGCATGTACGGATGATGCTGCAGAGTTTTACAAAGACGGAATCCTTGTCGCAATGGCCGAAAAACAAAATCAATTGTATAAGATAATGCAGAACAGAAGTCAGAAGGATTTCGGTTTGCTTATATCACGGAAAGACAACTCGATGACAACGCTTTGGCACCATCGGCTGGGACATCTACATCTACCAGCAGTCCTAAAGATGAGTAACGGAGAAGTGGTGAGTGGAATGCCTTGTTTGCAGGCAAACAGTTCCGAGAACCGTTGTACGGCCTGTCTTATGGGAAAGATGACGCATACGCCATTCAAAGCATCGACACACAAGACCACAGCACCTTTGGAGTTGGTTCATTCGGATCTTTGCGGTCCTATGCGGAACAAATCTATCGGAGGATGTTCGTATTTTATTCTTTTCGCGGACGATTTTACAAAGTTTACAATGATCTATTTCCTGAAATCGAAGAGTGAAGCTGCCGGCCATTTCCAAAATTACCAGGCGGCAGTCGAGAAACTTTTCAGCGGGAGTGCGAAGAAGTATCAGATCAAAGCCATCAGAATGGATGGAGGAGGGGAATACTCAAGTGGTGAGTTCCAAAAACAATTGAAGAGGTCCAGGATTGCATGGCAAGTCACTGTTCCATATACACCTCAGGAAGATGGAGTGTCGAAAAACAGTAACCGGGTGTTAGTGGGGAGGGCAAACGCACTTCTACAACACGCCGGAGCGCCCAAGAGCTACTGGGCAGAAGCACCTTTGGCCACTGTTTACCTCAAGAATATGTCGTTGACGAAGGGGACACATGGGATAGATGCTACCCCCTACGAGTTGTGGTTTGACTCGAAGCCTGATATCAAACACCTCAGAGTGTGGGGATGTGTCGCCTACAGGTTTATTCACCCCGCAAACAGGACGGACAAAAAGTGGAGTCCAAGAGCTGGGAAGATGATGTTTGTTGGCTATACCCAGACCACAAAGCAATACAGACTCTACAATCCAGCAACGAAATGGTTGATCGTGTCACGGGACGTCGTTTTCCATGAAGATACGTCGTACTTCAACCCGACGGATCAACAGATTTTTCTACCGTTCCGAGACAAGTCGGAAGCTACAACAGTCTCCCGATCACGGAGTCCCGAACGGAAGGAAATACCACCACCACCACCACTACCACGATCACCACCCACTGTCGTAGCAGAAGGTTCCTCAGATGACAGAAGACCTAGGATTTCAAGATCTAGTTTGGGACCCTGTACGAAGTCAGAGATACGCACCAGCCTTGGTCCGTACTGGAACATTCGTGAGGGACGTAGAGGGAGGAGGAGTTCAGAGCAGATTGTGAGAGCAGTAGGAGATGGTGGAGTTGTGGGGGAGATGAGAGAGAAACAGAGGAGAAGAAGTGTGAATGAGGAACAAGTGAGTGCTACAAATCTCGGAATTGATTCTTCGTTTATGGTCACAGATGGTCCAGGATCGATTGCCGCAGCGTTGAGTGGTACTGCGAGAGAAGAATGGCTTGATGCAATCAACTCGGAATTGCAATCACTGGAAGCACATGATACCTGGTCAGTGGTGCCGTTCTTGGAAGAACCGGAAAATCTATGAACGATTTCTTCACGCATGGTTTTACAAGAGAAGTTGGGCAAGGATAGAAGAGTCACTCATCACAAAGCGCGTTTGGTCGCTCACGGTTTCCGACAACGACCCGGAATCGACTTCATGGAAACCTACAGTCCGACAATCTCATTCCCCGCGATTCGAATGGTTTTATCGAAGGCCGCAGTTGAGGATAAGGAGATTGCGCAGCTTGATATCGTTACAGCTTTCTTAGAAAGCGAGATACAAGAAGAGATTTACCTACAACTTCCGAAAGAGTTTCGAGTTTCCTCCGAAGGAAAGATAGTACTTCATGAGAGTGGAACCGGACTGGAGAATGTTGTGGTTCGGCTGAAGAAGAGCCTGTATGGTCTCAAGCAAGCCAGTTGTAACTGGTACAACACGCTCGAGTCTCATCTGGAGAAAGAACTCGGGATGACGAGCTCCAAATACGAAGCCGGTATTTACACAATAGAATCTGGCACGACTATCATCGTATGGGTTGATGATATGCTACTGATTGGTAGCACAGAGGAAGTCACCTGGATGAAGTCGGCAATTCGCAAACAATTTAAGATCAAGGATCTAGGAAGCGTTAAGTTCTTCTTAAGCATGTTGGTTGAGCGAGACCGGAAGAAACGCCAGATATACCTGAGTCAAGGCGGATATCTAAATAAAATCCTGAGACGATTTCAGAGGGAGGATTGCAAGGGGTGTGCAGCGCCCATGGACCCCAAGGGCAAACTCCACAACCGTTTGGACGACAAAGAAGCAGCAGAGAAGTTGGTATACCAAGAGGTGGTTGGAAGCCTGACGTATGCGGCGATCACAACCAGGCCTGATATAGCCTACGCTAGTGCGCTAGTCGGACGATTTGCATCCGATCCGTCGATACATCACTGGACTGCGGTGAAGCAAATTCTACGATATTTACAACAGACGAAAGGAATTCGCCTTCGCCTCGGGAGCAGAGCCAATCGGAGCATTGGGGGAGTAAGCAGACACCCAGGAAATGCCCCAATTGTCATCTACGCTGATGCCGATTTCGCCGGAGAAGTCAATGCGATGCGATCTACGAGTGGATTCACGATACACGATCGATACGGAGCGATGGTTCATTGGAAGTCACAAAGACAGAAGACTGTGGCGAAGTCGACCGCAGATTCAGAATTCAATGCTATGGCACTGGCCGTGGAAGAAGCAATTTGGTTAGAAAAGCTACAGGCAGAGTTGGAAGGAAAAGAAGGTAGAAGTGAAGGGACATGTTTAGTATCAGCGTTTAATGATAATCAAGCATGTATCGCTAGTCTGATGAATGGGCAGTTTAAACCATCAACCCAGCATGTGGGTGTGAAATATTTCTGGTTGCGCGAACTAGTAAAGGACGGAAGTGTGGAGATTTCGTACGTTAGAACTGATGAGATGGTCACAGATGGGCTCACGAAGGGATTAGAGCGAGGAAAACACCAGAGGTTTATCGAGATGTTATCATTGACTACCTAATGTATTTAGTTATTTATGCCTGAGAGGCGGATATGTTTTTTATTTTTATTTTTTAGTTAGTTAAAAAGTTTTTTTTTTTCTTTACTTATTTAGAGAGATAGACGATGGGATTAGGGGGAGTGATGGAGTAACCCCATCGTGGGATATAAGGTTAGGGCAAACTGATGGGATTGGGACGGTCACCATGTGGAGGGTAACTAGGTTTCCCAATGTTTGTGTGCGGTAGTTAGTCCACTGTATTTTAGTCTGCATTGCGTTTCTTTTACTTATAGAGCATCGAACAACGAAGACTCGTCTCTCAACATCTTCTCAACAGTTTCCACTGCGCGCAATTGGTGATCCAGGAAAGTGTTGCCATCAGTCTCTGATTTTGAAGAGCGCCAGGAGCTTTCCAGGGAGACAGCCCCGGAGCACACCATACATATGCTCGCCACCAGTCTGTACCCAAACCCAATCATGACGACTCGCCTGGTTCCTGAAGAGTCAGGTACCAGTGGAGCTTGCCCTGTGGATGTCATAAATGTCGGTTTCCTGGAACGCTAGAATGGGGATTTCAAGTTACATTAGTAGTTCAACTGGAAGGAATTGAAGTATGGCAGGATCTTCAGGAAGGTAGCGTTCGGTGAGCAGGCTATTCCAGCTATATTGAATCAATTCCCGACAGATGCTCTCCGGTGAGATACCCAAGACCTTGCAAAAATCCATCACATTGGAAACATCATCACAATGCCCCTTCAGGATCCTACGATTAGTGACTGGCGTGGATACGGAATTCGTTTTATCTAAATGTTCTATGACATCGGCAGGGAGATCAGCCCTGCTACGTCGAAGGGAATCCAGGTTCAAAAGTCTCATTCGGATCGCATGCTGGCAACCATAACTGTGCAGGATCAGTCTTGCGGCATCGTTTTTATTCGAACGGTGCCACCCCTCCTTGATTTGTTCCTTATGTGCGAGCTCGCCAAAATCTGTAGAATACATTTAGATGTTGCCAAACTGGTATATGTGACCCTGAAAATGACTTAGTAGATGCATCTTAATGAAGTTGAAATGAGATTCCATATGGATTAGTTCCATATGTTGGTCAATCTCTTCTTCACGATTCTGCTCCTGTACCCGACGCCAGTTGGATTTCATAACACATTGGTTTACCTGTATTCTCTGATGTCATAGCTCCCTTCGCTGCTCGTCAACCTTTGCCCATATCCTCTTCGATATTCGAAACTCCAAGAAGATATCTTTCGTATCATGAAACCGATTCAGATATTGTTCTATATAATCCAAGGTCTCAGGTGTATGGCTTCTATATTGGGCTATCAAAGTGAAATCGAGCAATGACCTGACGCAGGTGAGCATGCATTTGAATGGTAATACTTGCGTACTCTCAGGCTGCCTCAAAGCCACGGTGAGAACTCTCAAAAGACAACGCCCCAGGTTCCTCATCTCCTTTCCTTGCCACTGCGTAACCTCGCGGTATGCTTTTTTGGGCGCAAAGAACCCCGAGCATGGTGGTAAAGCCTTCCAGGCATCGTCAAAAGCTTGCAGTCATGCATGTTTCTTGAGGAATCCCTGAACCCAGTCTATCATATACTTGAATAGTCCCAAATAAACTGTATGGAGTAAATCCAGCTTGTGCAGATCGGGTGCTGAAACCCGTTGAAGCCCATGAAAAACATTCCGTCCCATCTTGATACCAAGTGCATCAAACATGGCATTCATGTCTCCTGACCCAGAATCTGTCAACCGATACTCATTTTCTTGTTCGAGACGTTCGTATGTGGCATAATCTCACGTCTGATATGTCTCCCGTGCAGAGGTTTGTAATGCATCAGGAGGCACCTCACATTTCAGACAGGCATTAGATTTTACTCCGTGTAGTGCAACGTTTTCCATATAGTCCGCAACCTATGCAGACAAGATAGGGAAGCACCGCCAGACCTTCCCATCCGCACAGTCAATTGAGACACCGACAAGCACCGCATCTTGCAAGGGTGACAGTATGAGTTCAAATACGCCTTGTAGTGTGTCAGCATTGATTTGTCTCTGCAGGTTGTCTGCTGAAGAGGACTGTGGGAACTTGGGTGGGACAGGCAATTGTGCAAGAAGGAGAACCGCCATTGATCCAGGTCTGTTACGCCTAGTCGATAGGAGATTCCCGGTCATAATATAGACAGGCCACACTTTCTTGTCACCCGAGAAGTTGGTAAGATGCATCTGATCGGACATTCCAATTATTGGAACCAGAGTTGCACCACGTGGAAGTGTATCCTATAAACGGTTAGCCAGTGCCCTGATGAAGGAGGTTGCAAAGCAGGGTGTACAGTACTTGGACGTCCCACCACCAGTCCGCCATATGCATTTCGGCATATATCCTATGTCCATTCTGGTCATATTCATACCATGGCGTGTAGACTAAATCATCCCTGTATGCTATCTGCCGAAGAAGGTATCTGACACAGTCAAGGACATTCCGATAGAAGAAATGCTGCGTTCTCTTGCCATCGTCAACTTCAACTTCGAACCATTGTAGATAAGCACTGTAGGGGTCCAATGATTGGAGATGATTCTCCAGCGTGTGCATTGAACTATAGTTGACTGAAGCAGAACTACCCAGACCGCTGGAAAAGAATTCATTGATTCAAGACTTCGAGACCTTGCTCTGAATGAACCAAGATGCAAGTTTGAAATCGTGAGCATTGGCAAATGGGGCCCATGGATCCTGGCACAAAGTACGGTGTTCATCCTCAAACCCGCTCATGTCTCCAATCGCTTCCCCAGTGCCTGGGTAATGCGCTTGTCTGCCAGCCATCACTGAGGTATTGTGGTTGAGTACTTCAGCATCAGACTCATGCGAGATGTCATCATTCAATGCATCGGCGTCGCATCCAGCGGGGTCCAGATTAGATTCATAGTCTAAATCGGCCCATTCATTCTCATAATTTACCTCCGGGTCGAGGAATAGGTCTGTTTCCATTTCAATAATAGGACTCACAGAAGGTGCATGTCATATGGTAGAGGCAAGTACGATGTCCAGATTTGCATGTGCAGTTTGTAGGTGTTTCTCGTATGCGCCTGCCCGCACGTATCTTCGGCGACAAAATGGACATTTGACAACCATGGTGAAAGTCTACCTAGTCAATCTCGGGGGTCCTCTATATATTATGAGGTGCAGGAGTACTGTATAGTGTTGATCTTGATGCGTGTCAGTGGAACACTGGGTCAAGGAGTTTGCACATGGTGAACTGTAACTAGTATCCAAACAGGCTTAGCACTTGTAGCTTGATGCCTTGTATCACCCCATCTTATCAGATCACCTCATCCTCTCTGTTGTAACACAAGCTACTTCCCCTTCATGGGCCATCATGTAACATTACTTCATATCATGACACTTTTGCAAATTAGAAGCTTATTTCATGAATATTAGTTACACATCACAGTAGGCTTAGGAACATTGTTCCTGGCTACATTATCAATTGTTCTTATATTATCTTTTTTATTCTGATCCACCACAAATCCACATATCCACATATCCATACAGCCACATGCCCTCCAGGGTAATCCAACACAACAGAGGGCAGATACATCCCATCATACAAATAAGGTAAGTTAATTTCTCAGAAACAATTCAGAATCGGAACCCTCATTCTGGAGATCAGGGAGAGAAGTGCCATTCACGCAATAATGCTTCCGCTTACGCGTCTACCCCCTACCGGCACCTGCCTCTGTCTGACTCCTGAAAACATGCCACAGCAGGGACCCATGCATAGTCGAAACCAAGCAGAGTCGGGAACCAGTCCAGAGCCTTGTAAAGTAGATTAGCTTGCAACCGCGGATGCTTGCCATCGAACCCGCGGGAAAGTGAAAGCATCGTTCCAAATCGAATACGCAAAACCCGGCCCCTTCAAACTGTCCCAATGGCGCACTCATCATCCAGTCAAGGTCATCCTGGTCCAGGTGCAGCTCCGTTATGACGTTGATGAGGCACACACGTAGGGAAAAGCACTCGTTGTCACAATTGGTGCAGAGATTCCGGAAGTGATGGGGTAATAGCTCAATAGTGGCCTGCATTGTGTCACGTTGTGGCCTGTCAATAGCCCCGAGAAGCAACTGCTTAAGCTGCGTAATATTCTGGAATGAGGCAAGGAGTGCTTGTAGGTCTCCGCGTGTATTTGAACTGACGTCATTGGTATCCTTAGTCAAAACGGTACCTAGGTCCTCATGTCCCTGTTGCGCCCAAATGCCCCAATGGAACACCCCACAGTGCAAGTTTGGATAGGTATAGTGTCGTGGATTTTTCAGGAGCCAATCCTCAGTGTGATTGTGCCTTATGCTGCGTGGAAGCCTCGGAGGCTGAATCTCACAGTACTTAGTAATGTTGTCTGTAGCCTGCTTCATGATCCTTGCCTCAACCTCCTCACCGTAGATAATGGAGGCTGGATTGGTAAATACAACAAGAAGGCAGCGATAGTTGCAATCGAGGGCCACATACAGCTCGCCTGCGCCAATGTTGACTTGCTGATATGAGGCGCTGAGTGCATCACATTGGTCCAGGGATAGCGCTTGCAGGCAGGCCAGGTGTGGACAGGAATTGTGTCTCGATATCTATATTGAGGAACACTTCAATAATGTTTCCTAAGAATGTGTTATTTGAGTGTTCCACGACATGTACTACATGACTGCTATTGTATACCTTGCTTGCGCTGAATAACGCAGAATACCTTCTTACCCCTCTCCTTTGCCTCCTCACAGGCTGCCTGGTCCTCCCGGGTCAGGGACATTCCCTTATCAAACCAGCCTTCCATTTTGCTATCGGTCCTTGGCCTGAGCCTTGGTTGCTTGCCCTTGGGCTGAGAGAGCTTCATCGAGGTAGACCCCCCATCGACACGGGACTTCACCGTAGGATAAAGTGTAGTATCAATTGTTACCGGCTCCTTGCTCCCAGGCCTTTGTCTTATACCAGTGGGTGTTTGCTGTTAGAGGGACGCATAAGGTTTCCCAGTGTACCATTATTGGTACGATACCGGGGGAGTTGAGAAAGATGTAGCATGATATGGTGCATTTAGAATCGTGGAGCACAAGGTGGTCTGTTGAGAATATGGTCAGTTCTAGTATCATGAGTATCTGCACAGAGGAGAGGCTCCACAAACAAATGTAAACCAATCGCAATACCAATTCTCAAAACCTGAGAAATCTTGCACCACAGTCCCAAAGGTATACCAGCCATGAAGCCCTATATAGAGAGATGTACACTGGTTTGTAACTTTCTCCCTCTGCCGCCCCTGAGTGGTTGGTCAGAAATAAGGTTCACAGAGGTTATCCCAAGAGACTGGTGCATGTAGAAATTGGAATGACTTGATGGAATGGTTTGGCGGTGGGAGGACGTAGCTGGAGTGGGGAGACCGATAGAAGAGAATATGAAGGTACAAAGGAGAACGTGCGAGGATCGGGGTACAAGTACTGGTGTCGCGACCATGACGCCATGGGATGTCATGCTGTCGTGACTGTGACGCCATAGGATGTCGTGCTGTCACAACCATGACGCCATTGGACGTCATACGGTCGTGACGCCACGAGGCATCAGTAAGGTAGAAATATGTTACCGCTGCCTTTTGGTATCACGTCAACAGTTCGGTGAAGATGAGAAGTTTGTATAGTTTTCTCGTGTTGTATACAACGTGTCAAGTCTAATACACAGGGCTCCGGGGGAGTTGTAGGATCACTGACTATCACTCGTTATTGAAGCAAAAGGTTTTCCTGCAAAATGGCATTTTCAGAGTGTTCAACATTATGTTCGTAATAATCTAAGCATTGTCAACTACAATTGGACTCAAGACTCCGGCATGAAAAAATTAGACAAAATGAGGGTGTTGTTAGGGTAGGTGGCTTAATAAAATCTAGCTATGAACGGTATTGTTTACCAACACTATTGGCACTACGGTATTCTCGCGTTTCCTAACTAGCACTAGAAGTGTCTGAAATCATCTCCTGGCATCGAGTCAACACAGCTTGAACACCCAAGAGGCTGAATTCATGCAACATAACCTACTCACGCATGGATGTTAGTGATGAGAAGGACAGGGGTTGTAGCCTGGCTGTTTCTGACCAACTTCAAACCCCAGTCCATCTCATCACTAACCTCAATACCCTAGTAGATAATCGACATACCATGAGTTGACTCTGGGTCAGTTAATGATAGACAATATGAGACATGCCAAATCAAGAAAACACCAGACGCCAAAGTAAGGGGGCATGGAGCTATCACTATTATGACATACCAGGCACTCGAGATCAAAACGGCTAGCAATATGAGACGCCAAAGCAAGGGCATCCCACCATATCTTTACTATCATATAGAGGCACTCAACATCACAAAAGATCCCGAATTAGTTAGCAAATTCCTAAATTCTTTTTTTTAGACTAAGAGATAAAGCTCCCTATCTAAAAACTACCTAACAAAAAGCTACTTAGCAAAAAAAAGAAAAAAATGCTACAAAAAAAATGCTACAAAAGGATTATTTACGGGGACCCCGGCGTCTTGTTCCTCGCCGGGGTGCAGGGGGGGTCTCCAGGGCCAGAGGAATTGGGTCCAGGGTTGGGGGGCGAGAGGTAGCCTGCGGGGGGGCCCGCCGCCATCGGGGGGCTCTGCGCAAAGAGGGGGCTCAGCGCACAGGGGGGGGCGTCGGGGTCTGGACAACTGGTGGAGCCGGGGAGGAGGCAGCAGGGGGAGAGCTGCCGACAGTGCCGGGAGTCGTAAGGAACTCAGCCATCCAAGGCTGCTGTCAGACAAGATCAAGCAACCTTTTGTCCTTGTCTTGATCCAACAGGCCAGGAGGCTCGCCGGCAGCGATGGGGGGGGAGTCCAGGCTCAAGGGACCCGGTTCCTCATCCATTTCTTTGTCCTCGTCCTATGTGTTTGTGATTAGCTAAGATGGTAACTAAAATATGGTTCCACCTCCTCCNCCTGCTCCTCCTCCTCCTCCTCCTCCTCGTCCATCTCCTCCTCCTCCATCTCCTCCTCTCCTCCACCTCCTCCTCCTCCTCCTCCTCCTCCTCCCCGTTCTAGGACCGCTTGTGCGGTAACACTAGCTTCTACATTCAAAGATTGGGA
>ML120375.1:330119-376220 GCA_003788595.2 Choiromyces venosus 120613-1
CGAGATCCGGTCAATTACTATCTGTTATGCTCTGCACGGTTTAGTTCTTTTGTGGTCTGCGGTTTCATTCCCCCGTACCTCGATAGTGATAATACACAACTCATGGTATGTTGATTATCTACTAGGGTATTGAGGTTAGTGATGAGATGGACCGGGGTTTGAAGTTGGTCAGAAACAGCCAGGCTACAACCCCTGTCCTTCTCATCACTAACATCCATGCGCGAGTAGGTTATATTGCATGAATTCAGCCTCTCAAGTGTTCAAGCTGTGTTGACTCGATGCCAGGGGACAATTTTAGACACTTCTAGTGCTAGTTAGGAAATGTGAGAATACTGTAATGCCAATAGTGTCGGTAAACAATACCGTTCGTGACTAGATTTTATTAAGCCACCCACCCTAACAACACCCTCATTTCGTCTAATTTTTTCATGCTGGAGTCTTGAGTCCAATCGTAGTTGAGAATCCTTAGATTATTACGAACATAATGTTGAACACTCTGAAAACACCATTTTGGAGGTAAATCTTTTACTTCAATAACAAGTGATAGTCAGTGATCCTGCGCGCCCCCTCCCCCCCTGGAGAGCCCCGCGTATAAGAGCTGACGCATCGTATACAACACAAGAAAACTATACAAACTTCTCATCTTGACCAAACTGTGCTTGAGATACCTACGATTTTACTGCGGCCTGAATCCTAACTTACCTTACTCTAACTACCCTATTACACCATAAATAAGCAACAGGCCAATACATGCAGTCAGCCAGCGCCCCGAGTCGGCAATCTATACAGAGGTAGACGCGACGTGCAACTCGGTACCATGGGATCCGGAAAAGGGAGATCCAGAACACATCAAAACGAATCTCAAGACGCGTCCTCAACTCGGAATTCTTCTCCAACCCCGATTACAAGCCTACTAGGAAGAGCACCGAAGTGCCAATGGAAAGGCACAATGCTGACCACGGCGCATGCAGAACCCGAAACCGAACCCAATGATCAACCAAATACCCAAACAGTGCATCTATCGGACGATAGTAGTGATGAGTACCAAATCTCACACGGACCAGACAAAACAGAATCAGACACCGAACCTGATGGAGAAGGCATCGATATTGCAGATGGCCCCGGATCAAGATGTGATCATGGCTCACAAGTAGCTAACAGAAAGGGAGACAATCGGGCGAGAACTATACGCATTTCGACCACATCAGGGTCTCAGGAGATAGGTCCTGCTCAGTGTATGACCACGGATCTTGGATGCATAATTCGGTGGAGAGCCTACAGTCCTCCAATGTTCCCATCATCGAGTGATACATGGTTATTGTCCCCACTGGGTAGCCTGCGTGGTCCTGCATCTGGTACCCTGATCTCCAGTCCAGCTCCTCACTCTCGGTGAAATCTAGTGATAGGTGCGGAAAGGGCCATATTAGATGATGCAAAGACTCTGATTCTACGGCACACACTGTTTGAGTACCCACTCCCGAATGTTGTTGCTCTGATGGCCCAGGTGCACAAAGTTTGGGATGCCGCGCTTGCTAATATTGCAGATGCTGAAAACATCTAACCCTCAGGCAGATATGATGCAATGCAGAATGCAATACTAACCTAGAAAGATACACCAAAAACACTCTGGGGTACGATCCCAGTTTGTACATGAGGTGAAGAAAGAGATTGTAGAGTTATACAGTCTGCCGGACGATCCCACAGCTATGGCGCGCAGAGTCGATTATCTGCTGGAACGGGTCAGGTTTATGTGCGACCCAAGAGGGTACAATGTTTGTCTCCACCAGACACCTACCATATATTGTGACCACTACTGACTGTAATTGGACGTAACCCAGGGCCTAATATTACGATTCCTTGCGTCCCAGATTCCTGAGGCGATTTTCCGTAAGTACTTTGCAGGGAAGAAGATGCAAGGTATTGTGGATCCCAGGATTCTTGCGCGCATCAATAGCACTATGATCTGCTTGACGTGCACCATAATCTGCCATACACTGCATGCATGGCAAACGGGGATATATCAGGAGCCCAGGGACTTCAAGCCTGAGGGAGCCGGGGGTGAGTCTCCAAATCATCCAACTGTGCATTCACAACTGGGGCGGCTAACCTGTTACCAAACATACAAGACCTTTTTGACCAGCAAAAAGAAACTTGGGGTAAGTGCCCACAGAGGATCCAGGATATGATTGTCGAAAATATTCGAGCAACAATCGATAAGAGGGTTGCGCAAGTTCACGGGGTGCAGCGGGACTAATGTGAAGGATACGACAATGATTGGGAAGCCGTAAGCGCTGAGCTCAAGAGTCGGATATCCAACCACACTTCTACACAGCCTGTACCACGACACACTAATCACCGGAACTTGGACCTAGTGGGACATCAGGAACGTCAGAATCCATCACCCGAAACTGACTGCTGATGTGACTTGAGCCAGACATCGGTAGCCTGGGAGCTTCAGTTACAAGGTTCGGGTCCTCTGAGTCCAGATGATTCTCAGGAAGCACAAGCAGCACCAGCGGGGATCCCTTCTCTATCTCGGGGGGTCTCGTTGAGCCTTGGGGATTCTCAGGAATCGCAAGCAGCACCAGCAGGGATCCCTTCTCTATCTTGGGGGGTCTCATTGAGCCTTGGGGATTCTCAGAAAGCGCAAGCAGCACCAGCGGGGATGTCATTGTAAGCCAGACGATGACGAGCGGGGGGGTGGGACTGTCACTGAGGGTGATTAAGGGGAATTAAGAACATGTAAAGATTATGTATAATAGATTTGATTTAGCTTACTATGACGAGACTACAATAGAAACCAAAGGATGTAGTGCAAAGGAATAATCAGGGCGATATTCACCATAGAATCTATGAAAAGCAGCCATCCGGAGGGTGTCAGGTCAATCACAATGTAGTATATCGGATATCAGGAGGGAGTTGGGAAGATTGGGCAATACCGGGCGCAACATGCAGACAGCGTCAGGGGTAATTCACCACACTTCGGAAGGCATCTTAAGGAGGTCCAGACATGAAGTAGTAGCATCAAGATGAGATGTCGCGGTCGAGGTGAAATCTGGGCGCATCGTGTATGCAGGGGGGGATCCAGACGAGAGGAGCGTCACATAGAAAGAATCTGGATAGAAAAGCCTGATGATAGGCGGCGCCAGGGCGCGCATCGTGAGTATCGTGGAATCCCGATGCACACAGGCGAGGATGTGACGTCAGGGTAGAAGATGCCAGAATTAGGTGTCGCCACAATGTAAGAGCTTAGGATCAAGTAGCGTCCGGATGCAACAGGCTAGGATCAAACGTTGTTAGGATGCAACACCCGAGGATCAGACATTGTTAGGATGCAAGAGCTCAGAATCAGACATTGTCGGGGTGCACCTGGCGTAGGGGTCTGTGCCCGGATACCGTCAGGATGCACCAGGCGCACAACTCGACGTCAGGACGCGACGTCGGCTCGACAGTACGTCCTGGTTAACGGTTATCGTTATGGGCACCCTGTGCGTCAGACACACAGGATGCACCGGGCGCAAGATAATATTTTTGCTGATGTTCATCATCTCATTCATAGTCAATAGGAGCTCGCTCATCTCGCTTTCCAGAAGTGTCAAATCAAACACAGGTGTTTCCAGGTTCGTTCTTGTAGCATTTTCAGAAGCAATTTTGGCCTTCCAACAATCCATAACAGCTTCATTCAACTGTTCCTGAGTCATCAGAAGGGATGCAATAATTTCAGTAACAGGTATTGGAGGAAAGATATAGTAGTTTCGCATAAATAGTGTAAACCTCTCGATTGTGACTTCTGGTAGTAGAATAAGTCAGATAGGATGAGGTTTACTAGCTTCCTCGAAGTCATCATCTTCATATTCAGATTCGGTATCATATTGACCATGATATAGGTTGACAGAAGGGTAGTAGACATCGAATTTCTCTTCCAGTGCAGAAGATAACTTTGACCATCGACGGTGAACAGACTTTGGTAATCCCTCAGCAAACCTTGAAGCATGGCCTCGCAAGTGGTTTAGAAGATAGGCTGCAAGCCGGGTCGATCGCTCTCTTCCAGAATAACAGTCATTAAAACGGTCATCAAAACGGTCCTCAATGGCTTCCAGAAATTTACAGATATCCTCACCATTATGGCGATACCCATGAAACCGTAATTGAGAAGGCATGGAGAGAGAAAAAGGGAATAAAAACAACACTATGCAAAAAGTAAAAAGAATAGACAAAGGCAGAAAGGTAAAAACTTGCCCCCCCCTCTCTGGCAATAAGAACCTCTCTGAGTCAGAGCACCAGCTGTGGGAGGTCTCTCGTGTAAGGTGTTGAGGGGGCGGTCCTCCTTGATTATTGCTAAGGGATACAGGGGGTTATAAATACAAGACTGGGACCTGCTGTCCACATCACAAATTCAAGCCCACGTAATGTGTCGTAATATACTCGTAGGCCATCCACGAGTCTGACAGTATAGTATTACCTAGTTGTATTTGTACTAAAATAAGAAAACCAGATATACCGTCAGACATAATCATTATCAAAGACATAATCTCCACCGGCTCCGCTCAAGCATGAAATAGGAGGAAGAAAGAAACCAGGATATCAGTTCACACAAAATCAGAATCAAAATCAAAGCCAGAGTACTCCAAGTTCGACAAAAAGAAAGAAAAACACCAAACAACAGCAACAATACAAATCTCAATTCTTTTTGCATGATATGTAAAAAATCTTCCCAGAAAAAAATAAATCAGACGTTCACAACGACACCAACCACCACGCCGACCACAACGATAACCTCACGTACACCATTGGTGTTCATTCCGTATCGTGCTGCGTTACGGGTGATACCAGCGGTGGGTTGGAGTTTCCCGGTTGCCGGAAGCACAACTGGTGCAGTCAAGGTCTGCCATCCGTTAGTTTCTCGCGTATAAATTGAAAAGGAAGCGGAACTTACGGCTCCAGAAACAATAAAGCTGGACCCAGTAAGGGTAACAGCAGGGCAATTGTTAATGGCACAACTATATCCTGTTGGACAACATCCGCCACCGAGATTGTTAGGACAAGACGACCAACCAGCCGCACAACTACCTCCAGTGATTACTGCTGCCGCGCCCTGGGATGTTCCGCTGCTAATGGTAATAACCCTCTCGGGGCAATCAGTTATACCACAGTCACGGCCAATTCGGCAACAGCCTCCGTTGAACTGCGCGGAACATGTGTAATATCCTGTCGGGCAGGTATCACCACTGGCTACGGGTGTCGCAGTAGTTGTCTGTGTTGGGCAGTCACTAACGCCGCAAAGACGTCCGGATGGACAGCAGCCACCGGCGAGGTTGGTAGGGCAAGCATAGAAACCGGACGAACAGGCTGATGCCGCGCCTGTCATTGATGTAGCAGCAGATGTAGTGACGCTGCTTACAACCTGCCCTTGTGCGGGAACACCTAAGAACTGTTAGAAAAGAAAAACGAGAGCAGATGAGTTATAGAGAGTTAGGGAACATACAGCCTTGCGCCGAGCAGTTATACCCGTCAGTACAGCAACCACCACCTTCCCGGCTAGAGCAAGTCTTCTTATTATCTCCACAACCCTTGAGATTTCCAGAGCACGTTTGTCCTAACACAATGCATCACCCAGATTAACGCTAATCCTAAAGGCGCTATAAAAAAGAATAGGCAACACATACCGTTAACACAGCACCCTACATCCCCAAACCCAGTATCCGTAATCTTAAAGCACTGCTCATTATTATTACAGCAGCTCTGTGGGCGCCCAATATTAGAACACGCATAAGTTCCGATAGCGCACTGAAAGTTCTGTCTCTTGAAGAGTCCCCCGTACGCATAGCTATCAAACACACTCCTCTTAACCGGTGAGTTGAACGTCAAGTTCGCCACCATAACCTGTTGTCCCTTCCCTTCCCCTTCATTCCCGCTCCAATTCCAATACTCGGGCATGAACTTCTCAGCCGGATCCATAATCTTCTTCACGGCAAACGCCCGACCGAGGGACTCTGGGGTAAACGATTGATTCGAATTGTATGCTTCGGCAAGCTCGTTCAACCATCGCTTCGATGGGGGCCCTTCGCCGGGCGGCCAGTACTTTTTTGAGGGGTCAATACCCGCTGGCCATTCGTAGGGCCTGCTAGCCGTCGCGAGAAAAGGGGCTGTTGTTGTAAGGAGGAATTGGAGGAAAAGTGCACTTGTGGTAGTCTTCATATCGAATTGCTCTTCTTTATTTTATTTTTTATTTGTTTCTATTTAAGACTTTTTTTTTTCGTAGTAAGGCGTCGAATCGTAACAGGGGTAAACTTAGCTAAAACGTCAAATGCAGATCGTAAGGAGAATTAGAGGGGAGTATGATGAGAATGCAGATATGGGGGGGTAGACTGCGGAGAGAGAGAGAAGAGGAGGGAGGAAGAGAGAGGAAGATTGACGAAAGACGTGATGTGATGATGGTTGGTGGGGGGAGTGGGATTGGTCCTTCTGCCTCAGTTGTTAGGGCCTGCTACTGCTGAGTTGGTTTGTTGACCGTGACATATTCTACGTCCCCCCGGCAACCCAAGCTGAAAACTTGTTTCCTTCAAATAAACAAGCCACAAGAAACACCAAGGAGACCAGGTTCAACCACTTCAATTCAACCTTATCGTCTCTAAGAAGTGATCCAGTATCCTATGTACAGTATTGCACCCGCTTGTGAGTGTATTCTCTGTCACGACCTCTATTTAAAAGCTCTTTTAACAACATGACCAGAAATCACACATAAAAGCCCCCCAAAAGAACATCAGCCAACAGATGCAGGTACAATACAGCAGACTGCCTACTTCCCACACGTGTTATCAACCAATCCAACCATCCAGCCATCTCATCATCCTAGAAAGGATGCAAGATACGTGGAAGACACCCCCTCATCCACCAACCAAATTCATAAAATTCATACACCAAACCTAAACGTTCAAATCCACCCCCCCTCCTCCCCAAGATTATCACCCCAAACAAATTCATCCATCCACTCCTCCCACGCCTCTAGTCACCTCCAATACCCGAGCGCAACCCAGAAAACAACCAGCCAAAGCGCCACATTTTCGACATTGCACAGAGGATTCGGCCTCGCGAATGACTCTTGATAATTGCCGGATGGTCCAGTCCCGTTCCCGCGATTGTAGTCTCCTCCTCCCCGGTCGCGGTTGTGCCCGTCGGATTGGTGATTGGCTACGGACGAACCGATCATTCCACCTGCCATGCTTCCTGCGAGTCCGCCGGCGGCACCGCCTGCGGCAGAGGTACCTAGGCTGCTGCCGGATCCGCTGCCCGTTGCGGGGGGTGCTGGTGCAGGACGACTAAATTTCACGAAGCAGGGGGGAAGAATTGGTCAGCTCGGTACATCAATTGATGGATTGAGAGGGGAATACGCTGCTGGGGGTGGTGCGGATGAACGGAATCCCACACCTCCTCCTCCACTTCGAGCTCCTCCGCCTCTTGGTGGCATTTTTTATCGATGATATTTGATGGTTTAGGGATTATGAAGGGCTTCCGCGAATCGATCACTGCACTGCTGGAGAAATAGCTTCTTTGTGGGGAGCATTTCCCACTATATATACCTACAATTTAGGGCCATGTTCAAAAGCCCTTTTTTCCTCCGTCCATGACATCTGTAATCACTGACATCTATGATACCTCATCTTTGGGTGAAAATACGTAGAGTACAACAACGTAGACCAAATAGGCGACCCCGCTTCACCACATACAGAAATATCACATCTGTTTAAATGCCCCGCCCGTCATCTTCACCTCAAATTCATAATCGGGCCGAAATTTGCAATACAAAGATTCCTAAATCACCCGCAATTACTTAGTAGTTCCGATTCTTCAGGAATAAAAAATAAATTCATTCATCATCACAAGAATACGAGGGCATACCGGATCACTCGTCATCTTAAAGGTATACTCCGCCTCTACCTCCTCGATAATCCTCTTCTCCCTCCCAGCCGCCGCCGCTTCAACGAGCAACTGCACCTCACAACTTCTCTCCATAAGCGTGAACAAATACGCCGCTTCATCCACCGTCCCGCCAACAGTCAACAGCCTGTGATTCCTCAGTATGATTCCCTTCCCCTTGGGTCCTAGCGCAGCGGCAAGTCTGTCACCCTCCTCGCGTCAAAACACCACACCGCCAAAGTCATCGTAGACAGCTTGCTCCGCGCCGTGGAAGACGCACACGTCTTGGTTTAGCATTTCCAGCGGACGACCGAACGTTGGCCACGCTTTTCCATAGAGGCTGTGGGTGTGACAGGCTGCATGCACGTCAGGTCTTGCGCGGTGTACGGCGGAGTAGATTAGGAAACCAGCGGCATTGGCCGGGTGGTTCTTGATTTTTTAAAAATAATAATAATAATAATAATTAGCTATTTATTGGTTTTGCATAATAGAATTGGGGAGGAGGATACTTTATTCCCGCCGATCGCTACACCGTCTTCATTCACGAGAATCATATCCCCAGCTTTTAAGTAATCCAAAATGCTTCCCCAATCTAGTCTTCGTCAGTCACGATAAGGAACCCCCCCCCCCCGGAGGGGTATAATTTAACCAACGAATTTGTCCAAAAAGCACCGGGGTCCTCCGGATCCCGCACAGATATATGTCCGGCCATCCCCTCTGTATACCCCTTCCTTGCAAAAACTCTAAATGCACCGGCCATGTGCTCGAGTATCCAGTGCCGCTTCTTCTCCATGGACGTAAACCACGGAATACCCGGGAGAGCCACGCCCTGAGATATCGCCTGCAAGGCAGTCTTTCCCTCTGCACCGTGAACGTGCGAAGGCTTGTCTTCACCAGCTGTGGTGGCGAGAGGCATTGTGGTGTTTATTAGTATGAGATGGTATAGCGAATTGATGGCAGGAGTCGAGTGCGGAGTATGGTAGGGGTTTATATACAATTTTGTGATAAATAAGTGGGGGCCATGGTGGAGGGGAGATTCGGTGAACATTTGCAGATCCGGCTGAGCGCGTGGGTCCACTGCTGCAGGATGATTAATACTTTACATCCTAGTAACTCAGTTTTCGAGTACCGGTATGATACATTGGCGGGAGTCTCCTGGTGTATATATTTCCATACTTGGCTATAAGTCCGTGGAATACCACATAAGGGATTCCGTGGGATTAAGGTATGCGCTCAGATCACGTCAGCCGTTGTATGCGGCAATGAAATCCACAAATTTCGAGTGATATCATGTGATTGAGGTTATCTCAATGGATCATGCTATGAGTCACCGCCTGCTCTAGCTAGAAGAGACATTTGCAAGAAAGGGTATTATTAAAGCCCTCAAAAAGAATTACACGAGAAATATTGAAATCTTAGCTATTATACATTTTCTTTAACCAGTCAATTGCACGATAAAGTCCTATAATCCTAACGCCTCAGTGCCATTTATCCTGAAAATGTCCAACCCTCCCACCCATACAATAACTCTTACAAATCCTCGAGAGCCCTCGCAGCAATTTCCATCCCTTCAACATCCATGCCCTCCACCGGAATGACACTCGCCATCCCTCCCTTCACCTCCCGTCCCACAAGATTAGTCTGCACCCTACCCGGGCCAATTCCCACCCACCTATCCACTCCACAATTCTTTTCCAACCACTCGATACTATCCTTCCATCGCACAGTCTCAACACACTGCTGCGAGAGACTCTCTCGCATCTCTATCAAATGCCTATAGGGCCGTCCACTAACATTGGAAACAACCTTCTTCACATTATCTTCATTCATATCCATTCCTCGCAACATTCTACGAACCACCGATACCGCTGGCGCCATGATGCCAGAATGGAATGGCGCTGAGACATTCAGCCTGACAGCCCTCGGATCACTGCCCTTGAACTTTCGTATCTGACCGAGGCAGTTCATGATAGCACGCACATGACCGCTGACAACCAACTGCACCGAGGAATTGATGTTGGCGATACTGAGGAACTCATCTTCGCCGAGTGCCTCGCTGTCGATGAATTGCTTGATCTGCTGGGCGAGGTTTTCCACCTGCCCCTTTTCCACAATGAGCGCGAACATGCCGACTTCGTTTTCGCTTTTTGCTGTTGCTGTCGCCATGCTCATCCCACGCTGGCGGACGAGCTGGAGTGCATCTTTCAGGGAGATTATCCCTGCCGCAGCGAGAGCGGTGAATTCGCCCAGAGAGTGACCGAAGAAGTAGTCGAACTTTTTAGGATCGACACCAAAGTCTTTCTCGAGCACGCGGAGGATAGCGAGGGACGAGATGAGGATTGCGGGCTGGGCGTTAGGCGTCTCGGTTAGATATGTGCTTGGGCCATCGAAGATTACAGGGCGCAGGCCGGGCAGGACGTGGTCGAGTTGATCCAACAGGGGGATAACGGTTCTTGGGAAAGCTTTCGTGAGCGGGGTTATCATTCCCGGTTTTTGTGTACCCTGGCCTGTTATCGTTAGCTTGCCCTCGACCTTCTCCCTCATCGGGAAATAGTTAGGATAAGGACAAACCGGGGAAGAATATCGCTGTCTTTGGCCGTACATTGCTCGTAGTTGTAGATATCACGCGGGAGGGGGCCGGTGGGGCTATTCTGCTTTTCAACAATAGCGGTGGGCGTATTGATTTCATGGCTGAAGTTTTCTCGGTCGTATCATAGATGCTATTAGGGATAGTTGATTAGATATCGGTAAAGATCCGCCCGGTGGTTTAGTCTGGCTTTTTGGGATGATTGTTGAATGAATGAATGGTGGAAGTGAAGTAGAAAATGCTTCAATCAGGAAATGACGTTCTGGGCCTCGGTTCGTTTGCATGCGACCCGCCGGACCGGCGTAGATCACCGGGATATTATCGTGATTAGATTATCTTGATCTTGATCTTGATTATTAAATATTATCTTATCTTATCTACAGCAAGATCAGATCTTCATACTCGTAAGTGTAGCACTTCACAAACCACGGTGACTAGATCATTTCCCCAATAGCACATATTTATGCTGTGCTAACCCACTTGCGGATGCATACTGCATAACTGTAATCCAGCGCAACAATCCCGCAGAAGAAACATATGCGCAAATTCTACCAGTAGAACACATCGTAGCGCGTAGAAAATCCCGTCTCACGGCATTCGAAATTCGAGTCACTCGACCAATCCCCCGGGCACCATCGACACCTAGGGCATACAAGCAGTGAATCGAGGATTGTGTCGGCTGGCGACAGGATACGATCCCCCGCTCCCCTTACATACCAATATTACGCCCATCATCGAGAATCAAGTTACTACGATTCGATCAGGGAACGTGAGCACTGGGGGAGAGGAGGGGGATGTACCTGCGGATTTTGGGAAAGTTGCTCATGATTCATGCATCATGCCTCATGTCTAAGAGTTGGCCAGGTGTCTTCCTCGCGTTATTCGCTTCCTCAGGTTGTTGCCACGAAGGTTACATCGTAGGTTGTGTTTCCCTTCAAAAGCAAAAATTGTTACAAGAGTCGTGCATGCGTAAGAATATAAAGTTAGACCTTGTCTCTGACTTTGTAGCTCACACATTTGGAAGTCTGCTTACACCCTCTAGCGATTTTTCGCCACTTTAATTGGGCATATATAGGCCTTTTCGTTATGTATGCACACTAATTTCAATCGAACAGAAAATGATGCAAGAGTAAAAGATGATTGACACTGTAGCTTTTGTGACAACAATCCTGTGAATGGGACTAACTTTAATGGGAGTCAGGCGATAGGGGGATTAGGCTATTTGGTGCGAGTGGAGCGGATGAAGCGGACGAAGCGGGAATGAGTCCTAGTTAAGATTCGGCGAGTACGAGTTGTTCGCAGAGAGCCGAGGTTGGACTTTGGTCACGTTACCACAACATCTCTGCCCCGCTGGCAGTGCAGTATCAGGAAACTTCAATGCTGTACTGCACTCGTACTTGTAAAAGTGCAACGAATTATTGATATCAAAATCGAGTGGACAATAGAATGTCCCTTGCTGATGGTGTTCATGCTGGTTTCCGAGTTCGGAGTTTTCACCTAGTATCATTCCTATATTGCGGCCGTTATTAACATCTTCAGGCAAGGTGTTATGGTACCTTTGTGAGCCCAGAACAGATGTCGAGTGAGTGTATCGTGACCCCTTCGCCTGTTATGCTTTAGTATCTATATTCCAGGTGCCAGCAAATCGAGGCATCATTGAATAACATTGATAAAGCACCTTCTATGATAGATATGTAACTGCTGGCTACTGTAGATTGTGTACGAGCCTTAGCGCATGCATCAAACGAACACATGACTGACGAAGTGAAAAGTTGAATCAACACCTTCCCACACAGACACTTTAGAGCACTTTCCAGCACAGACTATGAGGCGACGCCTACTAGACATGACTGACCTACTCTCGCAGATTAGACTTACAGGTCTCAGGTTGCTATTAGACTTCAACCCCCCAAAACCACAAAATTCAATTACAACTCCATGCACTCACCACAATTCACCGAGTGATCCCGCATGAGCGCCACTGTCACAACATCACAGCGCGACACATTCAAGCCCAAGCGTGACGCCAAGGACACTTTACTTCAGAGCACATCCCACTCGGTCACTCGGTCACTCAATCAACTCAACACCCCTCCACACACACACATACACACACATCCCACCGCCCCCCCCGACCCAACACAACAAACACCACCACCACACCCCAAAAAAAAAAAAAAACTTTCCTACACTCCCCTCGCCCCTCCCCACCGGTGATCAAAAACAGCAACTTACCACCCCCAGAAATAGCCAAAATCGGGATCTCCGATTCGAAAGATACACTGCCCGTACTACCCTCCCTCCACTCACTTACCCACCCCCGGAATCATAAATCTATTGATTGACCGGCAGCTGTAAACCGATTGTACTACTACTGGATCCAGTCACTTTTTTTTTTATCTCGCTCTCGATTCATATATGCATGCGTGCGTGCATGCATAAAATAGGTCACGAAATAACCAAAGTTACCTACAAACTTTTATAGCGCATATCGCGGATTGGTGGTGGATAAGTCAATCAGGACAAGGCATGATGGGCAAAAAAAATAAAAAAAACGACCCTTAACAAAGATGAAGATATCGTCAGGCATTTAGTCACAGGCGTACGAGCACCTTTGTGAATGTTTGTGTGTCTACGAGAGTAGCCAGAAAGCTTATCCCACATAGGAGGGGGAAATTCGAGGACTAGTAAGCAGTGAGGTTTTGTGAGATACTGTATGGAGGGAGGGATGGGATGGGATTGCGCTTTAGCCCGATGCTATACTAGTACTCGTAATGTCGTGACGTTTGTAAAAACGGACTGCTATTGCATACCACCAAAATTCTGAGGCTCTGGCCGAAATTTGGGTGGTATGCAATAGCAGTCCGTTTTACAAACGTCACGACATTACTAGTATTTGGGTCCTTGTGTAATAAGCCTCGGGTCCCGGTGATGGTGGGGGTGAGGAGAGGGTACGTGCTCACTGTATTCTGCTTCGCTAGATGTTTGTGGGGGGTTATAAGGATTTAGAATCCAGCAACTCAGGGTAAGCATGGAGGTGGGAAAAAGGCGTAGATAGCTAGCCTGCCCGCTAGCCAGCTAGATAGTTGGCCTATGCTCAATGGTTTATTGGTCTCGTGGTATTATCCGACTGATGGACATGCGAGGCTGAATTGACATATGTGAGCGCCTTTTGAGATAGACAAAGCAGGGGGGGGAACAGGAGGAGGAGGAGGAGGAGGAGAAATTAATTCATACCTCACTAAGGCATGTCTCGTGAGGATCTTTATTAGAGATGTTATAGTTATGCCATGGCCCTCCTTGTGTTGTCTAGTGAGTGATATCCCGTGATCTCATGTAGCCTCCACACAGCGTGTCACCACCACACCAATAGATTCCCGAAGCTCCATCCCTCTTCCTCCTGACAGATCCTGCAAGGATCTTCCAAATGGCACTGCACGAGTACGGCACAAGTTAAAACCGGCTGCGCCAGCTAAAAACACAGCGCTGTAAATGTGGTAACCAAAGTATGGGGAATAAGAAAATAAGTCAAAGATGGAAAAAAAGCATATCATACATACCGGTACACAAAGGAGAATGTAACACAGATCTTCAGTATTATACCGAAAATGAAAAAATCGACCCATATCTGCTGCTGCTGTTCGGGAATTCTCCGCTACTGCCGGTGAAGGCGCTGATGCCAAACCATAGGCCCAGTTCTATGCAGTCAACCACCCCAATTCACTTAAATTCAACTAAACTCACCAGATCGGCATACCTTCTGAAAATTCCTCACCAACCCCCCCACCCCATCCCACCCACCGTTGTCTTCTCAAGTTCCCCAGTTTGCAGACAGAGCAAAAATATGGGTTACGGTATCCCTCGGCGGTTGCACAACCATAACATTTTTGCAGGTCATGGCCATCTCCGAGACCGGCTGTTACCTTTCATCCCCATCGAGTACCCTCACCGCATAAAGTCCCCGGTCCTGCAATCCGGGGGGCGGAACAAAAACAAAACATCAATTCTATTCGCCCACACTGTAACTGTGTCGTATCATGCCCGGTACATAAGATAGAAAAAAGAGAGAGAGAGGAAAAAATGAGCGAATATCATAAATAAAAAAAATAAAACAAAAGAAGCAGTCTATATAGCTATGCGATGCAAAGTGATGATGATACGTAACAATGTTGATAAATAAACATGATAAAAAATTTTTAATTTATTTGAATGGAAAAACAAAAAGAAAAACCTTCGATCACACCCCTGCGCACGACAAGACAAGACGAGACAGGATACGACAATCACGGTACCGACTGAGTCCGAACGCGTCAGCGTGGAGTTTTAGAGTCTCTCCGATTGGGGGGGTCACGGACAAAAGACGACTTACTTACCTTGGTCGAATTACTTACTTATTGTTGGTTAACAAAATTAACCGCGCACAAACGAACGGGAAAATTTTTGGCCGTAACAACGACATTCCCCCACCAACCCCACCATCATGTAGCAAAAAAAAAAAATTTAAATAAATGTAGATACATAGTAGAAATTAACATTTGGTATACAATCCATCAGAGCAATTCTTTAAGTGGGGTTGAAAATGCAAGGTGATGGGGAGCACAGGAGTGAAGAAGATAGTGGGACAACCCTATTCCCCACCAAAAACAAAAAAACAGGTGATTGGGAAATTTAAAATTCAAAACATTGCGTAGATAGCTTCAATTATCTCTGGAGATCATGTGTATAACCTCTAGAAATTTCCTTCCAACAGCCGCCTAATTGGCATTTTTTGTATAGTGTTAGAAGTGATGAATGTGTACCAAGATCTGAACGTACACGAATGTAAATGACTCCACAAAAATCTTGGAATTCATTATGAAAAAACCACTACCATGTGTGCCAGACAAAGCACCAGAAGCTAGTCATTTTTTTAAATAGATAAAACCTGGTTTCCACACTTGATTTAACAATTGGACAGCACTGATTTCGGTGTAAAAGTGTAAGTTGTGCAACATCACAACAGTGAAATATCTGAGTGCAATTTCTATGAATACAGACTTAATAGTGAGTGGAATCAATGTAAATTTAGTCAATATATTCCACTTACAATCTACTGAATCCATTTCTTTTGCATATCAACTCAGGAGAGAATATTATGGGACAGCCAAGTAACGAGAAATTGTTGAAAAGAAGAGCCGGAAGACTTGGCGGATCGAAAAAAACAGTGCTCTTGGCGCTCCTGACATTTGATCAGTTGCACTATTTCAATTAGGACTGGTGCACATTTATCGCTTCTACCACCATATGGAAACCAGAGGATTTTTCCCGGTTCCGACTCTATTTGAAATAACTGGTCAAGCAGAAAATGATATTTATACTCCCAAAAATCCGAGGAATGAAGTAGAGAAGCACAAGGGCCAGTCTATGAAATTATTTTCGTCCCAACGCCAAATTTGCGGTTGCTATCAATGTGCGAAAATTCGCTATTTTAGTCAGTAACCGATCATGTCCCACTATTTTCAGCGTTGTGTTGCCGCGCATCTTCGGTGCGCGGTTAATTTTGTTAACTAATACTTACTAACAGTACTTCATTTTCCGGGCGCCAAGTCTCGCAGGAACTTTTCGTCTACTTCTCGTCCTGCTACTGTACTCGAGTACTGCACCGCCTGGTAGAAAAGATCGGAAAACGAGACTTGGAATTCCCGAGTTCTGATCGGAGCGTTTCCGTGACTCAAGCCAATCGATATCCGTGCTTCAAACCCTCGTTTTCTAATTTTTTTCTTTTTTTCTTTTCTACCGCTGGCTGTACTGTACAAGTATGATACGCGGCGATGATCCGATCAATCACTCGAGCCACCTCCCACTGATTTCTGTATATACTCGCGCGTCTTTGCCAAGAATAACGCCGTAGAACCTCTGGTAGCAGTTGCGCAGGACATGAATAAACCGGGGCTGTTGCACCAGTGACCTGACACATGTGAACGATGGATATCACAATCACTACTGTGCATACTGGCTCAGTTCCCATGATGGGTCACTCGCTGCCCATACCAAAGTGTGGTGAAGCTTCAGAAAGGATGAAGATAAGGTTGAAATTCAGCTACATCAACCGTGGTTGTCCTCCAGGCCCATATTATCTACGAGTACATCATCCTGCCATGGACATTTACTTCCTTTTTTCGGCTCGCGGCGTTATTCTTGGCAAAGGCGCGCGAGTAAACAAAAGACCAAGTTAGGAAGAAAAAGACCAAGGCTCTTTGTGTCACTGTTTTTAACTTATCATACCTTACTGTACCTGACCTCCTTGAATGGGGTGTGTACGGTACGGTAACCTCACTTACCGCACGGGTTTCGAATAGAGTGGGGGAGTTTGCCGGAATCCGAGGCACTGTACGAGCACAATGCCAATGTCCCTACAGTACCAGCCAGAGCGAGCGAGTGAGCTGCTTCTGGAGATGTGCTCCCGTTTCTCCTATTGGCTACTGTCTCATCGGTCCATCCATTCATTCACTCATCGATAAAGTACCGTGCCGGTAGGGAGCAGGAAAAAAAAAAAAGAAAAAAAAAGTAAGCAAAAAGTTATCCACTATCTCCGTCATCTCCTGTAATCTCAGGATTCAGAGACAAAGGCTCCCCTGAGAAGGACTAGCTCCTTTCCAGAAGCGGTATAAGATCAGCCCTCACGCCATGTTGGATCTCATTAACTGGTATTCGCAATTCTCTTAACCTGCCAATCTAAACCAATCGTGGGGTGACGGAGATAGTGGATAACTCGAATTTATACGGTACTTGAATAAATCTTTCTGTTTTTTTCCTCCTTGTTGCCGGGGTGTATGACATGACATGACATTAAAGTCTGTAAATCTTCTGCAAGAGAAGTGGGATAGGGTATGCCATGATAAGATGGGAAGGGTTGGGGTATCATGCTGTCGCAGATGGGTAACAAAGGTTCATGATGCATCAGAAAAAGAGAGAAAAGACAAGTGTTTCGAGGAGTCACGCTCTTTACCAAACTCTTACTTTTTTTTTATTTTTATTCCTAACATTTCATTTCGTTTCATTTCTTTTCTTATTTGGCCACCAAGGCAGGTAAGGCTGGCTGGACGTTGAGACAGAATACATACGGATATCCCCCAGGAAAGAGGGAAGGAAAGAAAACTTTTTTTTTTTTAAATCATCCTCTTGCTCCTTCCACCTTCAGGGCCGTTTCGTTACGGTAGTTTTGTTCTCAACAACTAGACTCTTTGCAAGACAAGCAGCCTCCAGTATGTGAGAGGCCAAAGTTAAGCGTCCTAAAGAAGAAAAAGAAAAGAAAAAAAGAATAGAGTCCCCAGAAACTTGGGAACAGAACTAACTGAGTGAAAACGAAGCTCTACGATTCAGTGCGACACAACACGACCATACAATCAGACACGATGGCAAGAGTGAGCAGCTGGGATTAGCTATTGTGAAACTCGTATAGAAGCTTAACCCAACTCGGCCCACTCTTGGGTGACCCAAAATCCTTCCCCCCCCACCCATCCACATCGCTTGCCTCCCTCCCTCCCTCCCTCCTCCTCCCGCTAATCTCGCTGAGGGTAAACAGCCTCAGTATGATACCCGAACGGTAAACTAGGTACAAGGTGGCATATGATAGCTCAGGCCAGGTTTATGCCACGCTGACCGCGTCAGTCAAGGTTTCTCAAGATTAAGTTGGTTGTATCTCTAAATCTATGTGTGTATCAATAGCAGCTGGAGATTTAGCCAGTCGTATCGCACAGAATGGGGACTCTACAACTTTGATGCCGTACGGTAGGTAGCAGAGTCCTCCACACCCTCTATATACCCCCAAATACCAGGTCCTACTGGTAGTAACTTATACTGGGTGTTGGCGGCCGTCGTTCGTCGGAGCTTTCTACTAACTGGACCTTCCCGTCCAGCTACTCGTAATGCACAGCAGAATACCCAGTCCTAAGACTTCATTTACACCCCTTCTCGGCCTCCTTCTCCTTCTCTAGTAGAGCGCCAGGCACAGGCTGTCCCGTATCAGCGCTGCAGTGGCCTGCACTGCCCACATCAGACCCATGAACCACCCTTCAAGCACAAAAAGTATGCCCATCATACGTGTTCAATTCATAAACCAGCAAGCATTCACGTGGAATCATGTAGGTGTGTGTGTGAATGTATCTGATCACCAATAATCAATCAACAAGCCCTCGAATTTCACAGTACTCGTAAAGTCCTCTTTCTGGTTGTTCCTTTCTACCTACCTACCGTAAGAACTGGAACAATTGAACCTCACACTAGGACGTTGGAATTGCCTCTCCTAGTAAGGTCTGTTGTATTTTTCTTTTTATTTGTCTCAGCGAAGGGCTGAGAGTCAGTTTTTTGGCAGTGTTTTCTCCCCTTAATCCAAAGAGGGAAATTCTAGACGTCTTACCGTGAGGTTCAATTATTCCAGTTCTTACGGTACCTGCTAAAACCGATCTGCCCTGTCTGCTCAACAGGGTAGCCTATACAAGCTTCAGCGAAACGAGGGGTAGCGAAGGGAGGGAAGAAAAAAATATGGGCAAGCTATTGTTGTGCGTGTGAAGAGGAGGGAAGACAGACGGGAAAGAAGGAGGGGGGTATTGGTTTTCTCACTTGCGTGTTTTATCGTAGCTATGTGATTTGTAGGTGCCTAGGTTATTACGAAGAGACAAACAGACACTGTTGGTAGTACTAAAGAGCGGTGGGATGGGGAATTGCAAATTTTCTTTTTCACTGTTCTACACTATTGTAGGTTAATTCCGCGGACGCTGCCCGAGTGATGAGAGGGCCTTGCCTGGGGCCTCATGCTGTGTAGGTTGGAGGACATCCAGTTTATGTGTTTGCGTGTCCACGCTCACTGGTTGCAGGTCGTTTTCTGTAGGTAGGAAAGAAGGTAGGTAGCAATGTATGCGACACGAAGTTCAGTACCATATTAACTGCCCAGAGGAATATTAGCTTGGCGGAATATGGTTTTTAGGCATACAGTCCAGTAGACTAACGTCCGTATGCTGAATATTCTGTGATTTATTCACTTGAATTTTATCTTCAGTGCTTGGCTTATCACAAGATGACAAGCACATGTACTGTACTCGATGTAGAGTACATTACACTGCACTTGCAGGTAGCCCATACCACACTCACATTGTGTACCGTAAGAACTGGAATAATTGAACCTCGCACTAAGACGTCCAGAATTCCCCTCTTTGGATAAGGGGGGAATCACCCCCAAAAAAACTGACCTTCAGCCCTCCGCTGAGGCAAATAGAAAAGAAAAATATAATAGACCTTACTAGGAGAGGCAACTCCAACGTCCTAGGGTGAGGTTCAATTATTCCAGTTCTTACGGTACTGTACATAGATAATAACGTACGATCTTAAATCGAGCGGTAGCCAAAATAGACTCTTTCATTCAGAACTTAAAGCCCATCAATAAAAAGTAAAAAACGAGGCCCAATCCCCACCCTATGTTCACTTTTTTATATTGTAAAATATGCTCGCCATCTACCTGCGCCGAACCCAGGTTTCAAATGCAAAAAAATTCAGCCAGGGAAAAAAGAGAAAATAAAAGATGAACGCCCAAAACAATATATAAGTAAGCCAACTTCAAAAGAAAGAAAAAAGAAAGTAATGAAAAGTAGAATCGTGTTTGGAGACCAGGAAACCGTGAGGAAGAAAAGGAAAGAAAGGAAGGGGAAAACTATACACACTATCCATCCTTTCATATAATGAAAGGAGGAAACAAAAAAAAAAAGGCCCCGCTATCGACGCCGATACATTTCCCCACCACGCTCAGCAGAATGTCTTGAGTGACCAGACAAAGGTGTAGAAGATCGCTCATAAACACATTCGTCATCAGCTTTGCTTCTTTTCGCCCTCCTTGTATCTGAAGAGCGGTCGCTCCAGGATGTGTATTCAGGGGGAGTACACGAGCTTGAGTTGCTCATGTGTATACTTGAATGAGGGGAATTATGCGGCTGATTCAGCTGCGGAACTAGAAATCTCCAGTCGTGACCTGTAGCCGCCCACTCTGCATCCTCCGAGACCCATGGCGATATTAGGATATCCAAGATGTCGTTAGTGATAGTTGTACCTCGCCCTTGGGTCCAATTTGGTGTGACTCCTAAGTTTGCCCAGTCTTCCGGTGGTGTGATACTGGGCGGTCTTGGGGAGGATCTCCCATGCGGCACTGGTGGCTTGAGAGCTATCCAAAGGGGATCCAGCGTTTCTATGTATCGCTTCGAGCATGGGTTTGTGTTTGCGGAATTTCGGATTGTATCCATGCAGCGAGGGATGATGAGTTTTAAGTCGTCAGCTGGGGTTTCTGGAGGGTTAAGGGAGGTGTCAAGGAAGACAATTAGACACGCAATGAAATAGGAGCTACTATTGATCCCATTAGCTTATGATCTGGAAAAAGATTTAGGGGAACAAACATTGTTAGCCAGGACTTTTGAGCAGGTGCCATATCTTCAGACGCAAGCAAATCATGAACTCGACAGATAGCTCGAGCTGCCCCAATGCACTTGTTGCTATAATGTACTTCTAACGATGATGGATCATCAGGGTACGCTGATTTTGCTGCCCGGGTTGCTACTCTAACCAAGATTCTTCGGGTAACAGCCAGGATCGATCTGAAATATGTGCAATGGCCCAGTAGAAGCCTAGATCGAAATGCTGGATGTAACGAGTGATCATTTATGACTGCGGGAATGGTGAAGCCGCCTGGTAAACTAGAGTGCCAGACTCGGAGTTCATCCATAGTTTTAGATACGGCGACAAAATTTATTGAGTTCTGTAAAGCGGATTCTTCCTCCGTTATTCGAGAGAATATTTTCGATATCTTTTCTACCTCTACTTGTGCGTGTTCTACCGAAGCTTTTTGGTTTGTATCAAGAAATAAAGACTGTATAGAGAATTAGTACAGATGAAAAGTGTGATTTTTGAACAAAAAAACTCACATTTTTATTAGGGGAGTGATTGTTTGAATGCCCTCTATCCCATCGCAGTACTGAATCAGGAATTGGTCGTTGTTGCCCCTCTCCCGTAAAATTCTGCACGGTTCTTCGATCGCTGTGATGAGAACTACACATCTCAGCGCAGTTATCAGACCTTTTTTGCCGTTGGGAAGTAGCTTCCTTAATGTCAGTGATGTCCACCACCGAATGAGTGTATCCGGACAACCCCACGGTGAATTCGGCCGAAACCCACCGGACATCACCATTAGAATGAACAAAACGGTATTCCACCTTTCTCATCCTGCCATCTTCGAAAGAGAAGCATCTAGATACTTTCTCGCGGTCGAAATGATGGACGGCATTTAGCCAGTTTCCGTCACGACGTATCGTGGCTTCAGCCAATCCAGAAATCTGACAGAAGCGGTCGTTCGCAAAGTACCGTATCCGTCCTTCGTGTAAAATTCTGCCGCATATCCCTGTTGGATGTGCTGTATAACCCCCATCTGCTTCATAGGATTTGTCCAACGATCGGGAACTGGAAGAGAAATGGTCGAGTATCATTTGAAATGCGGCTTCTGACATTTTTCGCCGATTTATCTCTGCCTCTAAACACCTGGTTTTCTGCTGTAGCATTGCTACTGCGGTCTTTTGGTTATTGGAATGGCCCAGAGTCGGGTATTCCTTCTCGGTTGGTTCGACTTTGGAATGGTTCAAGCAGATTTGCTGAAAGACCTCACTGAGCCCCTCGGCCTCGAAGACGCCCATGTTGTAACCGCAAAGCAAGGCAACATTTCGATCCGGCTCGGATAAGAAGCGCTCCCAAGCAACCTCCACTTGCCTAGCGAGCTCATAATTCCCTTGTTCGCAAAGAATATTAACTAGTTCGCCATAGGCCCGGACTTTGGGAAATTTGGACTGAACACCGGGAAATAATTTCCCAAGATATTCATCGAATAGATCTACGTCAAGCGATCCACCGGGCATAATGGCCAACAAAATCTCATCGGCATCAAGAAGCACCAGCTGACCTCGGTCCTTTAGTTGTCCCGGAACCAAATTCTGTTCTCTCAAATGCACCTCTAGAGCATCTAAATGGCTCCTTGTAGCGATAATTACCGACGCACTCTCGGTACTGAAAAATGTAGGAAGAATGAAACTTGAGATAGCACTGTATAGGTAACTCTCTGCCTCGTAAAATTGTAATGCATGATCACAACGGGGAGTTGGAGGCGATACGGTAGATTTTTTATTTCGTGGAGGCTTCTTTTGGGCACCTCCGGAGGTGACAGCTCCTGCCATTGAGACGCTCAAAAATTAGTTTCTTGACGCTAGGCTGGAGATGACGGGAAAAAGTCGAGCTGGGAGTGTTGCGAACAGGAGGGAAGGTGGGATGAATGGAAGAGCAGTCAGGATTTATTCCGATAGATATAGAGGGTCGAGTTGGTCAAGATTATGGGGGTTAGGGGGAGGGGTGTGGTGGGTATTGACGGACTGGAGGCAGATGAGGAAAGGCAAGAACAAAGGTTGTAGCTGCAGGGCGATTGGAACCCACAAGACCGGGTTGGCGATGCGGTGGTGAGAAAGAGTATCTTTCAGTGACCAGCTGAATGAGAGAGGTTTTTAAGCGACGCCAAAACGTGTTTTTTTTGCAGAAGGTGAGCAGGCGGATGGGAGTGAAGAATCCGTGGGTGGGCTCCTAAATGAATGAGTTGAATGCTTGCAGAACTGTGTGGAGGTGTGGTTGGAGGTGTTCTGTTGTGAATGTGTGGGTGTGTAAGTGTAATTTTCTGTCCGATTTGTCTTGCCTGGTGGTGAACGTCTGTCGGTCCAACTGTTTGCCTCTCTGCTTGTCCGTCTGTCCTCTATCTGTGTCTTGTGTCCTCGTCCCAGTGTGTCCGTGTACCGGTACCGTGTGTATGGTGGTATCTGGATAGTGCAGTTATGTCTTCTTGCATGTGTGCGTGTATGTGTGTGTTAGATGTTAAAAGCTAGAGCAATCTGGACTTTGAGGAGTAACAAGAACTGAATTCGTGTCCATGTAGGAAATTGAGTGAGACAAGATAGAAGAGAGGCAGAGAGTAAGACAAACTACGACAGAGAAACAAGAGAGGGGGGAGGGGAAGGGAGGGGGGGGGTTACAATGGGAGATGGAGAGACGAGTAGAGACAAAGTTCCGACTTTGTGTTAGATTTTCCTTACATTTTCAACGACTCTGAACGATTTTGTGTGGAACTATCAACGAGGATCCGTATAGTGACCATTCTCAGATTTACACACAAGTATAGCACTTGTATGTATGTGTTTTAAAGGCTGTGCTGGTGACCTTCAATCGTTCTCTGATTACCAGTATAGTATTCTCTCCCAAGAATTCTTATTCTTCTCCTGATTGTGGTACATATCATACCATACCATATGGCCCAGTATAACATCCGCCTCACTCCCGTCATATATTGTAATTACCATTCTATATTGTACCCGGTACTATGCTTCAGCACTTTTACCGCAATCTCTATTCCCCACTCTGCTTACCCGAGATGAATACCGGTACAGTAGCATCCCGTCGAGAAAATGGTATAGTTTATCTATCAAAGTATCATACCTGTGCAAAATTGCTAAAATTTCCTAAAAAGGTTCAGAGCTCCGTGCTCCTTTACCCTACTATCATTAAGGTGAATTGGGTGATGGTGTACCGTACTGCACTCAGTACTAGGAGCATATCGCAGTTCTTAGCACAAAATCCTTACAAAAATGGGGTGCCGGCACTGAAAATACAGTAGTGTTAAGTTACCGGAATCCTCAATGTTTCTCCTTGCTTGCTTCTTGTTATGTACCGTAGAGTGGTCCCCCATCTTTGCTTCAATCCTTATGCCTAGATCTACTCCCACCTGCCTTCTCCAAAATGGATGTCATCTTACCCGAATATACTGTATGCTTGTTTCTCCTTTTTCTTTCCACTCCTTCTCTACCACCACTACTAATTCACTCCTATTTGCTCCACTCCACCCATAATCCCTTCCCGCAAACATCTTAACTTAAATCAACAATCTCCAAGACACATACACGCACGACAGGTGCGATTGTGATCTTACGGTTGGGCTGACTTTATGGCGTTGGCCATATACGGATAACCAAAACAAAAAGCTTACCTTTCCAAATGCATGAAGGCGGAGGCCAAGAGTGTCAAACCGATTGGCTGGTCCGAAAAGTTCTATTGCCTTACTCTCCCAGGGTTAGGGTCTAGAACACATCGATACAAGATGAGTGCCATACCCGAATGCATGAACCCTTCTCCAACCAAAAACGCCATGAATTCTCTCTTCCTTCTTTTGACACAGGTGCTTCGGCTTCTATCACCTCAGCTAGAGCGGAACAGAGAAACATTGAAAAAGACGGGACAAAAAAAAAATTCTTTTTTTTTCCTTCTTTCCTCATGTGGCTCTAATTCCTCGCATCATTTCATCCTCCTCTTGCGGACTTCGAGGAAGCTAGAAAGTGTAGAAAAACTTCTCTCTTGAAGAGGAAGGAAAGAAAAAGAAAAAAAAACACCCCCCCCCAGGTACCCTATTGGCAGAATCTCCAGCAGTCGGCAAATATTGAAATACCTATTTACGAGACCCACGATCCAGGATCGCTTTTACGAGTGGAGACGAGACTCAGACCCTTGACTCGGAATGTTGCCCTTCCTTATTTGTTCAACCTTCCCCAACGTTTAATCCCTGAGTCCCGGCTGCTGCGATTAGAAAATCAGTATTCATCTCGACCACACATTTTCTTCACTCTCGATTTCGCCGGTAGATTTAGGGTTCATCATAGATTATCTACGGCTATCGAAACCCGGCTCTTAGTGTTAACCAGGATTGCCTCCGAACTTAATACACCTATCCAGGAGCATCTCATGCGTATTTCCGGAGTTAGAAGAATGAATTCCATCAAGTTTTAAGCCGCCAGTTAGGTCATGGGGGTTGGTTTTTTCTTCACTTGTGGCGAGTTCCCCAAAAAGCAAAATACCTAATTTTCCAAGCCTGACTGAACAATGCAAATAAATCGATCTACTGTACTGTACTGTACTGTATAGTACTTACTCGAGGAGCACTCAAGTATGGTATGGTAGCGTACCACATCACCATTCGGGATATACCGAGCATTTCCTGTCTCGGGTCATTGCAGGGTTTTCGGAATAACATCTATCATAGCTGGCGGGGTTACCGAAGGTGACATAAACATCGTATGATGGTTGCAGCCAACCTATCTGGTTGGGCGACAAGTAACAAGTGGAGTTACCGTATCGTTTTGATTCCTGAATGTAGGAAAGGCTGCTGAAGGAAAGGCTTCTACCATGCAAGTCAATGCAGGGTCAAGTTTGGCTTGGTGATTAAGTCGAAAGGGTTTAGAGTGTGCAGATCGGTAGCCTACAACAAACCCGGATTAGCATACCGGTACTGATATCCTGTTATCACTCGAAGGATTAGCCGAATTTGATTGGCATTGGCCGGTTTGCTTGACAAGAGTCACAAGACAGTTTTCAACACCAGTACTACCTTACCGTACTTGTACCATGCCTATCCCGCACGTTATTTCGGTTCATGGGGCGGGCCGCCTCTGGTCGCTTTTAGTGCGAGAGGCTTGAGACCGATATACCGGTACAGTACAGTACAGCGAGTTGTAGAGAAAAATCGGAAAACGAGGGTTTGAAGGATGGATATCGATTGGCTTGAGTCACCGAAAAGCTCCAATCAGAGTTCACGAATTCCGTGTCTCAATTTCCGATCTTTTCTACCGCTCGCTATACGAGTAGCTGACTTGATATTAGGGGGAACCTTTTCAATACCATGCACTTGGCGCCCTATCATACCTCTCGGATACCACTGAAAAATTGTGAAAGCCTGTGACCAGAGTGCAATGAGAGGGTAACACCCATCCGTACTCAGTTCACATAAGACTCCTGGTATATCCCTTGTGCTTGTCGAATGTCTGAAAGGTTTTTATTTAAAAAAAATAAAAATACGGTGAAATCTCAAATAATTCTGGTATGCTTTGCGATTGTGAAGATCTTTTTTTTTTCCTTCTCTGTTCCTAAATACCTGTTATTTATTTACATCTTTTTGGTCTGACCTTTGTTTTGAAGGTTAGTTCGCATACAAATACTAGGGAATATGTTTTCGTACAAGACAGGGATTATTTTGTAGTTAATAATCACTGTCTTGTACGAAAACATATCCACTGGTACTTGTACGATATTTAACTATTTAGTGGTTGTTAAGGGGAGCTAAGAACATAGCGGTGCTCTCATCCTCTATTCAGACTCAGGTATCATAGCATGATTTTACATTTTTCAGTGGTATATTTGTCGGTGGATGGTATCCGAAAGGTTGGGACAAGACTGCATGATATTGAAAAGGTTTACAAGTACCCCTTAATATTAATTACCGATACCGGCACCAGTGTGCTAACGTAACTGATTAGTAGAGCTAATCTTAACTAATTGCTGACTGGAAAATTGCTGGATTGGACTTCAGGATAGACGGTTGCACCAGGAAAAATCAATATCAAGGTTAAGCACCAGCGTGCCTTCTTAAGTGAAACATTTGGTTAAGAAAAATTACCATTGGTCATAAATTCCTTGGTTCAAGCAACTTGGGCCCAAAATGACAAAAATGCACCTTTTTCTAAAAATTAAAATGGCCTTGACACAATTTAAGCACTACACGCAGAGACTCTGTGCTTATTGGGCAAAGCCCAATCATCTCACTCACTATTTTGATTCCCGGGTTAGGGTTTCCAATGTTATTATCAGGTGGCCAAAAAAAAAGATAAAATGCACTCCCCTGTAAGTTTTGCTTGGCACCAAGAATTACAAAATAAACAAATTTGAGAATGTTAAAAACTAATGGGTTCATTAGTATCATAGTAAAAATACAAAGAGGAACTCCTTTCCTAAGTCTTGATTTCACGTGATTTGAACTTGAATGGCAATCTTGGGCGCATTTCCCTAGCCCAATCATGTCCTCTTAAGAGATTCCTTGTTATGAAATGAGTGTGTTCCATGCATTCTTAAGTTGCTTCAAAGTGGTTTAGCTCGACTGTTGCCATAGTGACAGAGATTGAGACCTAACTTCCACCGATAATATTGCAAAACTTTGTGTTTGTGCGATGGCTACTCTGCTGGTAAGATTTTCAAAATGGTTGTTCAGCTTAAGCACTGTCTCAGTTAAGAACGCACACCATTGCTTAACCTCGATATTACTGATGGCTGGTTCAGACCGCGGATAAAAATAGTTTATAAATATTTGAATCTTGGAATTTTACAACTTTTTCAAGTACCCGTATTTACTCGTGTAATCCACAATCAGTTTATCAGCGTATCAGCCCAGGATAGGTGTAGTTTAACAAGTTAATAGAATTGCGACAACAAGTTGATGAGACCCAACAGGTCCAGTAGGCTCGGACTATACCGTGTCAGGTAAACACTAAGCCCTCTCAGGAGTTTTTATCTCTGAATACGGAGATTAGAGGCCGGACGAAGATAGTGGATTACACAAGTAAATACGGGTACTAATCCTTGAGGTTTGCTTGCAGTTTGCATAACCTTTATTTACTTTCATAAGGGAGGAATGAGGTTAATTGGATCAAAAAGCCTCCTTTCGAGAGTCATATTCAGGCTATTTTTATCGTTTATCTGGAACTCGTGCTCTATCCGGGTCCATCGGAATAAATTTTCCCGAAGAATATCTGGAATTATCAGGAGCTATAAATCTGTCGCTGAGGCTTCAGCTGATCTATGAGGGTAATTACTTTCTAGGTTGTATCTGGAGAAATGACCGAGCTTACAAGATTTTGTTCAAGGTTATTTATCTAACAACTGCTAGGATTTTTGTATGTACAATACAATGTGTTCTTGAGCTCTCGTTGGGTATCCTTGGTCTTCTGCGCATCAAACTCTTCTTTTCCTATTTTACACTCAAGAATCGATACGAGAAAGATACACTTCGTTTCAAAGAAATTCATGGTACAGTATATTAGTGCATCCTACATCAAATTTATCGGATTACAACATTTGACATAATATGACAATGGGATTCTCAGTACTCAGATTCACCCCCAGACTCACTCCGAGTGATCCGGAGCCCCGCACGGATTGGCCTTCTGCCATAAAAGAAGTTCTTCCCTCTGGAGATCTTCATGTAACAGGGTACTTGTCCGTAGCTCTCCGGTAAATATCTACGATGAACTAAAGGCTAATAACAACCGCAGTCACAGTGGGTATCGCAAGCGTTTCCTTCCCGCTCGAAATGGATATGATTGATTCGCCCCACACACAAGTACTGACAAACTATATATAGTTTCCCGGATATTTCTCTCAACCTTTCCCGACTGACTGAGTGACATAATTGAAATGCTTATTTTTCACCATTAGGCTGAACTTGTATTGGCCTCTGGATCAGTTTTAAACTTGAAAAATTATTAGGATTTCCCCACGGGGTAACCCCGCTAGTAGATTTTGAAGCTTTGTCCACGCTCTTCCCTTAACCACGGGATATCCCGCGGGTGTTCGCCGTTGGTTTTGTAGGCACTTTTCAGCCATCCATTTGGAAATTCCCGCAGTAACCAGGTTTTAACTTGTCCGGACCCCCGAAGTATCATACAAAGTTATTTACATTTGCGGGGTCGTGGTAGTCTGATTGGGTTCAATAGGAAATGATTAGATCATTTGGTATCATACCTTTACCTTGATGTTCCTAGCCTGGTGGATTGAAATTTATCCACAGCCTGCAACATTCAAAGTGTAGCCTTAGGGTAATTTGGGAGATATTGCTTCGACCTCGGTGCAATTCTCGGAGTATCACGATACGTACATCATGCGGATTGCTTGCCTGAAGAGCAGACGGATGAAGCCCCGATTGGGATATTCTAGGTGTCTTGGGAAATATAAGTGCGCAGTTGGTGAAAGTTGGAGACTGAGGACGCTACAAGCAAACCGAAGCAGTGCCAATCGGAAATCCCGACGCTATTTTTTTTTCTTCCTCTTAAATCTGCGGAGAATTGGTAATTTTTTTCGTTCCAAATACGACGTGGCAGCAATGGGGTCACTTATCTTAGTTACCTTTGCCCTGCTGCAACTCTGCACACATACGCTCGGACTGAATTTGGCGGTTTCGAGCAATGAAGGCAATGCGACCAGTCCTCTCATGTATGGTATGATGTTTGAAGCAAGTCCTATTGTCTCGCGATCGATATGTCATATCATAGCATATCAATCATAGCATATCATATTACTATCCTTCTTGCCACCATTCGTCTCGATTCATCTCGGGATCATGTTTTTACACTTCCTGCTCTGTCCCTTGGGCATTGCTAATGATAGCCCCCCAATAGGATATCAATCATTCCGGGGATGGGGGTCTCTATGCGGAGTTGGTGAAAAATAGGGCGTTTCAGGGACAGTCGGGGTCCCCAACACCTGACCTTGATGCATACCGGGCAGTTGGAGCGGCAAGCATTTCAATTGATACGGCGAATCCTCTATCATCTGCTCTTCCCCATGTCATGAGGGTTACACCAACGGATGCCACAATTACCGAACAGGTTGGGTATTTGAACACAGGGTACTGGGGGATCAGCGTTAAGCCCGTCGTATATACAGGCAGCTTCTATGTAAAGGGTGCCTACAGTGGGACTTTTACTGTGTCACTCAGGTCAGACGATGGCGCGACAGTTTTCGCGCAGAAGCAGATTAGGTCCAACTCCAAGGCTGATCAGTGGACTAAGCACGGATTCACTTTGAATCCTTCTGTAGCAGCCCCCAACGTTAAGAACGTCTTCCAGGTTACATACCAGCCTTCGAAGGCAACAGGTGGTTCTCTCTTATTTAGTCTTACTACTCTGTTTCCCCCCACATATCACAACCGGTAAGGATTCTAGTCTCTGGGATAGGACCCGGAAACCGTTGATCACAAACTTACTAACCAATGGGTTGCACAGCAACAATGGCCTGCGAGTTGATATCGCACAGAAGCTCGAGGCTATGAAGCCAAGATTTCTCCGCTGGGGTGGGAATAACCTGTAAGACCTCCCTAATGACAACCCTTACTTCGTACCATGTGCTTTATAAAGGTCGCTAACAGAGAAACAGTGAGGGAAACTATCTACCATATCGCTGGAAGTGGAACGAAACAATTGGACCCCTCATCAATCGTCCAGGTCGTCAAGGTTTGTCCCATGCATAATCAGGTTTCGGCGATGTTACATCGCTCTGACGTTATTTTAGGGACGTGGAGTTATGAAAATACCGATGGATTAGGATTGATTGAGTACATGCAGGTGAGAAGAACGGTTGCTGCTTTGAATATTTGTTTCCTGTAGAGTTGAGGAGAGTGATGGCAAGTTAGCATTAAATTGATATGCACTAGTGGTGCGATGACATGGGCTTGGAACCCGTCCTTGGAATATGGGCCGGCTTCTATCTTGGTGGGCCGGTGATCTCACAGGCCGAGCTCGGCGTATACGTTCAAGATGCTCTCAATGAGATTGAATTCTTGACAGGACCGGTAACCTCAACCTACGGCGCGCTGCGAGCAAAGCTTGGCTACCCAAACCCATGGAAGTTGAACTATGTCGAGATAGGCAATGAAGACGACCTTGGTGGGGGATTGGCCTCTTACAGCTCTTACCGGTTTCAGATGTTTTTTGACGCCATCAAAGCCACTTATCCGGACATGAAGATCATGTCATCCAACATTCGACTCAGTCCTATTCCTAAAGGGGCCTGGTTAGATTACCACGTATATACACGCCCTGACGAATTCATTAAACTCTTCAATTTCTTTGATAATATGGACCGTGGCCACCCAATAATGGTAGGGGAGTACGCCTATGTCCAGGATAATTGGCCACAAGGAGGTGGAGTGGATTGGGCAGCACCGAAGGCCCAATTCCCGACTATGATCGGGTCTGCTGCCGAGGCAGTGTTCATGATTGGTATGGAGAGGAATGCGGACCTTGTCAAGATGGTAGCCTATGCCCCTCTGTTGCAGAACCTTGATGGATATCAGTGGACTGTTAGTACACCCTCTCCTCTTATTAGACTCCTAATCTAGCCCGTAGTAGTTACGTTGTCCATGGCTAACTGTAAAAAAATGAAATAATATTCTCCAGCCCGACCTCGTCTCCTACACCGCAGACCCCACAGACACGGTGGCTTCAGCAAGTTATTATGTTCAAAAGGTATGCTCTCAAGTCCTGCCTCAATTGTCACTGCGGTTCGGTATGGTCTCGTTGTCTTCCTAGCCCATGGCTCTAGTTGTGGGGACTGACAGCAGTACCCCATGGGGCCACTATCACTTTTTAGCTCTTTGGAACAAACCATGGGATTGTGGTGCTCCCGGTCACTTCGGATGAGGGATTCGGCCCGTTCTACTGGTCTGCATCGACAAACGATGCTGGAAAATATTTCCTAAAGATTGCAAACTACAATGGCACAGATAACTCCTCAGTATCCTTCTCTGTTGCTGGAAGCACGGTAACTTCAGCCAAACTTACTACGCTCAGTGCGCCGTCGCCATGGTCGTCTAACACCCCGAGAAGCGAGACAACCGTTTGGAAAGAAACCGCCGTAACCCGCAACTCCGACGGCAAGTTTGTGTTTGACGTCCCAAGCCTCACGGTAGCCGTTCTGGCCGTCTAATATGAGCCTATCGTAATGGCCGGATTTGAGATAAAGGGGTACGGTGGATTGAGTGATGGAGCGGCAGAGGTAAAAAAAAAGAAAAGAAGAAAAAAAAACTCCCTTCTTAGCGGAGCAAGAGTGAGAACTGGTTATCTTATTTTTACGTAATAGTAAACCAGTAATATAGCTTGAAGCACCTATTATGGCCGATACAATCAGACAAAGCATTAAACAATCGCTACCCTGAATCTGCCCGAGTGATGAAACGTGATCCTGTGCAACCGAAATCCGATTTTGAACCGTGTTTTTCTCCACGAATGATCACTTTCTGTACCCAAATAACCAATAGAAAAAAAAAATACATTACAGCAAGCCAGGCTTCACATCATAACCGAGTAACAGGTATTGAGTACTCGGGTGTCAGGGTATTTCGGGCGCGCCGCTATTGCTAGGCTTGGCAGCCTTTCAGCTTGTTTTCCGGTCCGGGTAACTATGCTTTAATATTAATTGCCAACTTTCCACCGCGATCGCTGATTCACCTCCGTCATCTCTTACCGTACCCCCTAAGGGCGCAATAACAACAACATACCGGTACAGTGCCTTTCTATAAGTCAAATAGGTCTCAAATTACGAATACAAGTAGTAGCAAAAGCAAACTGGAGATACTGCGGGTCCCTGGGCCTGCTTGCAGGAGCGCAACACCACAGCAATGTGAAGAAGTAACCGAGTGCGCCCAACTTTTGTCCTTCACCAATTGTGATCATGAAGTATCACTCGAGTTTCCTAATTTGGTCTGGTTTCTATCTAAATCCCCTGCTCGTTTCGGAAGTGCGCCCGGCTTATGCTCACCCCCGAGCACAAACGCTCATATCGGTCTCTGCATAATAACCAAGAGAGAAAAGTGCGGGGATGCTTTTTCGACCGTTTCCCCTCCACGCCTCCGGAATCGGTGTAATACCAACACTCCTTTCACAACAACCACGCCGCGCCGAGCCAGCGACAACACGTTTCCTATTCGGAGAACTCCAGTGGCTGCTCCAATCAGAAGATCCCATTGTTGGGAGGGTTTTTCTCCGGAATCGTATCATACTTACATTAATTTACGTTACAAGTGGCAGCGGTAGACCGGGAACGATCAGGGGGGTAGGGGTGTGTGAGACATAGTTTGAGGCGATCCCATTGATACTTTGTTACTGTCGCCGTGTCCCCGGAAAACTGAGGTGGAAAGAGGGGCGAGGAAAAAGTCAATGCATCGGTCTTTGTTTTTTCTTTTCTTTTCCTCTTCTTCCTCCTGGGGAACAAGAGTGAGCGAGGAAAATGTTCCGGGGTTCCCGAACCTTAGAAGTGGAACATTTGGCGGGCATCGTCTACCTAAGCAATACTATCCTTCAGATTTTATTTGGTTTACTTTTTTTTTTCTGGGGGATTTCTGGCTCATGCCAATTTGGGTACGATCCCGACCAGCTTCTTGTTCAGTTCCCGACACTCCACATTATAGTGCCCCCCACGTACGCGCAATTCGGGGCAGAAGAACAAGTTGCCGTACCGTCTGTCTATACCGATACAGCACTCGTACAGGGTGCGAGTATGGATTACCTCTTTCCCCTCCTCTAGAGAAAAAGTCATACGAGCCGAAAAAAATTTAAATGCCGGAGTTCTAAATGCGGTAGGTTCCGTGACTCGGGCCAACCCATCCCACCGCTAAGATTGCGAAGGACAATATAGTACGAATGTTATTACTTGAGTACCCATGCATCCACTCATAATCCGCCTTAACTCCTTCCCGCTTACCGTGCATTACGCCTTGGATTTGCTCCAATTCGTGGGCAGTAGGAGGGGAATTTCCAACTTTGGCTGCGAGAATTGCATTTCTGTTTGAAGGTACGTATCATAACCCGGGGGGGGGGGGTCCGGATAATAGATGTGACTTCTTACAGGTAACTGGCAAGAAGTGTCAGAACACAGGGGCTTACCTGGCACAACGGGGGGAAACCAAGATGTATGTGCAATACCTGTTTACCCCCTGGTCACTCGTCTCTGTTTTTGCCTCAATGTTCTGACACTTCCTGCTAGTTACCTGTAGTATGATTCGAGATCGTGGCGCTCTCTATATAAAAATGCTATTCCTCTGCTTGTTAATAATTGAGGCAAATAACGGTGATTTAGCTACTATCGGTATATCTGGTGCTAGTAAGACTTTCTGAGACATTCCTCATTCAACCGGGTTCCAGCATTTATACTATTCTCACATAATTGCTTTTCTGATAGCAAGGTAGCCTGGAATCTAGTGGAATGGAAAATCCCGAGACGCTTTATCTATACCGTACGAGTATTGTACTCGGAGACGGAAGTAAAAATCGAGCAAAACAGGGATATGAACAGGGAACCTCGGGAATCGTGCGGTTGACATGATGGAAGAGATAAGGGAGTAGAGGAAGTTAAGAACCCGGAGTAGTTGCATCCTAACTTTACAGACTCGAGCATCACAGAAGAAAAAAAAAAAAAACAATCAAACATCATGATAGGTATCATCAATTCACACGTTACGTCTGCCCAGTCTTGGTCTGGGTACTTGGTTCCTATAACTTGCCGATCTTTTCTACATTTTCGGCCAACCGAGCACCTCCCGGCAACGACAGGGTTGTTTGAAGAACTCGATTTTTACTTCCATCTCCGAGCACTAGTACAGATTCTGAAATCCTGCGTACTGCCCCCCATTCATAACCTGAAATTACCACAGGTCCTGGGAAATCCCTAATACCTTTTTTTGTCCCTCATTCAAACCATAAATGCGATGATAGGTATTCATTACCGGCTTTATTGACTCGGCATTGGATGCCTTGACTCGAGGGAAATCCTGCCCGCCCGATCACCACCCCGGGCCTTAGGGACATCAGTTTCATCACTGTGATACTGCAGAATACCACCAATTACTGTCGATGCATGGTGAAATCGGGTTGGAAAAACCACTACTTACAGGGAGGGTATATTTTTGGGGCAGATGTTATTGAACCACATGTCAGACGAAGAAGGGAGACGGAGAGGAAGGAAAAAAAGAAAAGAAGCATCCAAACGTAACACTACGTAGTGGGGCCTTGGTCGGTCTCCGTCACTCTCGGTGAAACGTTTAAGAACCATTTTGAGGTATTCCAAATTATCAGCCATGAGGTGGTAATACAGTACCGGCGTCTCCTTTCGCCCCAGGGTATTGTTTTGCGATAAGCCGGTTGCGAAGTTTTACTAGATCTGGCGATTCACACAACATTTTCGGTCGGTCTGTGAAATGGCCCCTCTCGTTCTCTTACTTTCTCCCTCCCTGGCATGTGGGGGAAGCCATTTATCATGAGACTGGCTTTCCTGTACGTAGCTCTTTAAGGCTCCTTTTCTTTTGCTTTTCGACAAGACGAGTGGAGGGCTCGGAGGAATGGAAGGCTAACCCACGTATATGGAAATGAGAATAGCAAGACAATTCATTCCAACTGTTCTGTGCACGCACATAGAAGCGCAGTCAAGAGATAGGGGATTGTATAACGCTCTGCTTGTTTGTAAAATAAAGTGCCTTCAAAAATATTCATTCATTCGCACGAGGCTAACATATGCGAAGTGAATTTAAGCATGCAAAAGCCGTTGGGGATTGAACATCAAAAAAGCAACGCTGTTGAAATATCATCATACGAGTAATCACGGCAAGTGTATCACAAATTCTTTCTTATTTCCCCCACGCTTATCACAACACCTCTCTTCCTATGGTCCTAGATCCGAACATGAGAGAGGAGAAAAAAGAAAAAAGAAAAAAAAAACTGCTACCCGTTCTCTGGGCGCTAGGTTCTCCGTCTTTTCTTTCCCCCCTCTTACCGAACCTTAATTAGGCGATCTCCCTGGTCGTCTTCTCCGCTCGCCGGGGAGAAGGAGGAGGCGGTGGCTCAGATACCGGTATCATATTCTCTCTCCACTCACCTCATTGATCTCCTCCTCCTCCCTCGCTCGTCCTCCTCATACTTGAATTGTGATATCGACGCATGATCCTCATTATTTGGGCCAGCCCCAATCACACAATGCCAAGGATGGTTTGTTAGATCGCGGATCGAGAATTCCCGAGAAATGACCCGCTTTGTGGCCGACTAGGTGGTTACGTATCTATCTCCAGCCAATACCATTCGTTGCAGGAGGGCTCCCGTTTTCCTTTTTTCTTTTCTTTTCTTCTTTTTTTTGATCCCCTACACCAGCATTTGTGTGACAGGTTTCTTTTTTTTTTTTGCCTCTTGATACGGCATGTTGATGTTCTGCTTAAATGCTCGGCATTGCGATGAGGGCTCCTATTAAATTACTATACAGGTATTGTATAGAGTGCGTATACGGGATTCGTAAGTGCTCTATCATACAAGAAAAAGAAGAATGGAAAGGGGGTGAAAAAAGGGGGAAAAGCATTTGAGATTTCAGGACAGGCACGCCCAGCTGAAGTGAGCCTTGACTGAGCACTGACTACTGGTAGAGACAATAAGGTGTGCGCCAGCTATTTATGAAACCTCACCTCACGTGCCCTTCATCACTCAAGTAACCAAAGGTCCGATGAATCCACGAGTCTGGACCTTGGGGAGAGTGAGAAAAATAAATTTTGGCGGCGCCAATAATGCCTTGCTGTTCCCCACTTCGTGGCGACGAGAGGTGTGTGGGCGAGCACAGATGGCGATAAAAACTTTTTTTTTTTGCACACCTTGAATGAATACTGGATGCGTAGGGGCACCTTTTTCCCGCCACAACCTAGTCACTCGCTCGACTGTGTTTGCCTTGTTTGGCCTGGTGTGGACTTTGCTGCGCTTTCTTGGTTTGCTGGTGTCGGGATTCTCACCGTTTGGTGGATGTTACGTGTGGATCACTCTCGAGTGATTGTCTGTGAATATTCGGGCTGTTGGTTGGTTTTCACTCATCACAATTAGCTGGTGTTGTTCTTTGGTATTTATTTTTGGCGGTGAGTGGTGTAACAGTAAGTAGAGCTCACTGGCCAGAATGGCTCCAAATAATACAGGTGAATGTATTCAATTAATCGGCGAAAGGTCGAGTAAAGTGTAGAAATGTTGGATTTCCTAACTTCATACATGGACCGGGAGAGGTTAGAAAAAAAGGTCATGAGCGAGGGGAGAATATTGGAGAATTACTGTAGTCCCGTCACTAGGGAGGTTTGAAATTCCCCAAACTCCGGCAATGTTCAATTGTGCTTTGGGACCATGAAGTCAATCCTCAAATTAGTGACCGCGGTCTACCTTTTCAGGTAGAAGTGTCTAAACAGCTGGAGAAAACTGACGCCCCGATCTCTTTTCTTTCCGTGGGGAATGTTCCGCAAAAAAAGAGCCAGTTGTTGTACCGGGAACTTGAAAACCTTCGTACAGGAGTTCATCCGGTAACAGAGTATAGTATCACCTAGTTTCTTCCGAGCCTGCGACTCGGTGATCCTCGTAGAGAGCTAGTAACTGTCATAAGTACGAGGCTCATCCCGTGTAGGATGGAGGACTCCTGATCTAAGAAATTTTACAAGATCCCGCGAGGGCGGCCTGGGAAAAAAAATGTAATCGGACGTTCTGAAATTGGACTCTATTTGTTTAGTTTTTGCATGACTAACTATGTCTATATTTTGGTGTACCGTACGTGCTAACTAGGGTACTGTATTCATATCTGTTCCTCTTATCGGAGTGTGTTGTAACTACGATACCCCATCGTAATCATCAAACATCACTCTCTTTTCTCTCTAAGCTCGGATCAGCTCTTTTTTTTTTTGAGAATATTGAATTTATCCTGGCTTTTCCTAGTCTCATGGGTTTCTTGGACTCGTTGCTGACTAGACTAATACTATTTATCCCAGCCTTCTTTTTTTGTTGTTGTGTGGATTTCACTGTGCCGGTAATAGTTGAAGGGGAGTTACAATGGTCACAAAATATCACCTAGCTCACGCATACTTTTTCTCTCTCTTCGTAATGTAGCCATGCGTGATGACTCAAGCGGAAGAAATGATAGTGGATGTATGAATTGTTTCGACAAAGACTTGACTTCTTCGATAACTAATGCCTTGCAAAGATATCAACGACAGGAATGATAATAGCCGAGGAAACACTGAACAAAGATTACTGAAGAAACATACAAGAGGGAGAAGAGGAGCGAGAGGAAAAACGGAGACAGCAATAATTACAAGTCCAAACTCAGACCTTGGTGGAATAGAATAAAGATCTTGGATGAAGCATTTGAGAGCATAAGGAATCTTAGTATCAACAGGAAACATTTGGTTTGGGTTCATATCTGTTATTCTACGTGAGTTATTTCATTCAAACTTACGATACACTCAGAAATTAACTCGTTGTGACTGGACAAATTGAGTGCACAAGGGTTCCATGAGTGCCTAGAAACAGCTTATGTGGGGGAGGAGCTCAGGCTAAAAGAAGATCAAGATATGAACTCTTTAGCCATCTTGAGGGCAAATAGAGTAACGGAGACTGATGATTTAGTAGGCTATTGATTCTCTTCGGTATCCTGCCCATGTCATTATGAGATGGGAGTGGTAGAGTTATGCTTCAATACGTATGCGCTCCCCTGCAGACCTTTTGGCTGCACGGATCAAATATGAATTGAGTGGAGCTTCAATTTCAAAGCCTATCCTCTGGTAGGACTACATCTAACCAGACACTTAGAAACCGTAAAAGAAGTGCTTGGGAAGAACAGGATAGTTTTAGAGGCACTTGGAGAGTGGATATCTTAAGGATGCACACTAAATAAAAAAAAGCACATTTCGAGTCAGGGTATGCATATATCGGCGCTCTGAGCAATTGTGTATCTCGTAAAGTGGAATATCCATAGGCGTTTAGGATCCAGGCCAAAAACCTCGCCCGTGCCCCAAAACATTCCTCAGGCACTATCAAAGCTGTATCTCGTCAGTTACTAAAAAGCTGTTCTATTTCTATCACTCGCCTAACACAGGGGATCTCCCATCTAATTCCTTGGTCTATTTATTGCTCCTGCTATTTTCCCGGGTCTACCTTTCGGCAAAGTTGCAGTATCATAACAAAACGACAGTGTGGCTGAGTATACCGAGTGAGATGGTACGAGAAAGATCGCCCTTTTTCATAGTCTCAGATCTCCAGAGTAATATCTTGTGTCCAATGTGCAAGGCCATTTACAAAGTGAGCTGTAAATAAGCTCTTCTCTGCAATCTACTTAGGACACCATAGCTACAAAGTAACTTAGTGCCTTACAAATGTTCACGTCCGGGGCATATATACAGAACTTTTAATAATCTGCAATATATGCGTGGAATTACCTGCCAACCAAAAATCTCGGGACTTTTCGGCAGAAAAAAATCATTTTTGGCACGACCTCGCATGCGCTGTACATATTAACCCCACCATAAGTTGCCATTAGGAAATGGAAAATCAGGAGCGGTAGGCTGGTTGAGGGGAGGGAACATCAAGGGACTGATCGAGGGGTAGCGAAAAGCCGCTTGTGATAAGTTTGTTTACTATACTTATTTTCAGCGTTGTCCTTTATAATAGCATCATACTTATTGCTATAACCTCTATTAAAATCCTAACTTTGATGTGGTCGGGTTCGTATGGACCTAAGCATCTTTGGTCACTCAGTCACTTTTTCATGATTTTGAAGTCCGGAGTCCGACCGTCCTCCTTTGTAACTGATTCATCGATTCCATGGATCCGGAAGTATGCTTCTTGCCCTAGAAGAGTACGGCTTGGGTTACCTGGTAAGCCATCCTGGCCGTGTTCGGGGATCCTGATGTTCGAAAGTCTCCACGATACTCTATTTTTTAGAGCTCTTGCTTGCCAGTTCTTAGGCTACTTTCCTATTGCCCCCTCCCGTCTCGTGACCGTTCAAAATACTTGTCGGGCTGTGGTTGATTTCGCTCCTCCTTTGGTTGTCACAGCTCTTATTGGTGTTCAACTCTTGGTTAATACTGGTAAGATTGAAGTAGGATGCCATGGGAATATCTAGTTTCTATCACATATCGATGGCACTACCATGACAAACGTTGGATTTTTGGAGTAAAGCGGTCTGACCTCTCTCTGTGTGTGTGCTGGCTGGCTTTTGGAACGATTTAAAGAATTCACAAGCTAAGATAAATGTGTTACGTTTGGTAATTCAATGTTCAAAAAGTATCTAACCACTTCGCCCTTCACCTTTCACCTTAACCCGCGAAATTGATCTGGGATCTGACTACATCAAGAAGCACAAAAGATCTTTCTCATCTACCGGTATGCTACGCTGGCTCGTCCGATAAGAAGAAAGAGAGGTTATTTATGCCACACGGTATGACCATTTGCCTTGCAAACTACAGTGCTAGGGCAAAAAGCTCGAGCCAATGCCATTTTTACACCAAAAATGGGCCATCTTCACCCGCCATTTTCTCAGCCACAACAAATTTAGAGCCATTCCTTTTTGATAATTAAGCCAGAAGGCATGCTGAGAACAGTTTGCAATAAAAGAAATTAAGTAGGGAGAAAAAGAGAGCTGAGGAACCACTAATAATGTGGGCAGTAGATGGCTGTCAAGTACTTTTTGTATGGCACACCGGTACAACATCAGAAGTCACTTTCTGACCTTACTGCGCCGTTGCATCAAATATAACCAAATATCGATTTATGTAATTGATACTTCTAGCATAGAAGGAAATAATTATTCTCATGATGCTCAAAGCTTTTTGGGATTATCTGTGACGGTGTTCAACTATCGATCCATAAAGATGGCTGTTTTTGGTGTAAAACAGCCAATGGCCCGAGTTTTTTGTCACCCTACTTTAAATAACGGCAGTTGTAATCACAATCCTTGTCTACCGGTTCATGCCAAAAAATCCACGACCCAGGTGCCGTGCTGCACTACAGATCTGGTACCGTACTAATGCTCGGAACTCCCTGTGCCCAGTGCGCCGATCATACATTCAGTCTCATATTGAGAGGTATTGTTTCTCAACGTGGTGCACGGCACTCATGGGTTGGATTCTCCTCCCAGCGCAAGTCTGTACAGTCGTATGCAGGGAATAGACCATCGAAAGATTGCTAGTGCGAAACGCTGGTAAAGTATCCACGGGTACAAGCGGTCTTCGGGCTCGGAAGAAACAAGCTTTCTTATCTTAATTCCGTCCACTAAACATGTTTTTTCCCTGCCTTTTCTTCATTTTTCTTTAGTGAAGTTCATTGATCCCTTCTGGTGATGAGATAATGGCTTAACTGCACATTTTTGGAAGGTTTAAGCATAGGGCGGTTTGGAGGGATAGAGGATTTGGGTGCTGTTCATATATATACATTCATGATTTGTACTTAGCATGCTGGGTTTTCTTCATTATATCTCTTGTAAGTTATTCATGTTTTAATTATAGCACAAATTCATCATGACTTGAGAATAATCAAGTTCAGGAATATGAGCACGACCAATCACTCGAAAATATTCTATTTTTATCTCAGTATATCATCACACGAGCAATTTGTAAATCACTTTCAGAGATGGTTTTTCAATACTACACCTGATAGAAACTTCGATTGTTGAATCATGTGGAAACTTAATTTCCCAAGAAAATCAAATGATAAACCTCTGGCTGCAACCTCATCGGTATAAGAATAGAACGGAATCTCAACAAACCTATTCCCAATGGGGATGAATATTGTTGGGAGGCAGAAAAAAAGAAGACCCCATAAAAGGTGATAATGATTGAGCCTGATGCGGGGGTCGAACCCGCGACATTGAGGTTAAAAGCCACACGCTCTACCACTGAGCTAACCAGGCAGATGTTTACTAGTTCATAATTTGTAATAATAACAAAATTATGTTTCTGGTCTCACATATGTTCTATAATCCCATTCCTTTCTGTAACCACCATGCTCCTCCTCTCCCGCCAAAATACAACATCTACGAGCCCCTGGGCATAGCCACCCATTTTCAATTTCTCCCGTCCTCAACCCACTCTAACCAGTGCTAAACACCATGCCTCCGTTAGCGCATAGCACACTCCCGGTAGTCCACCCGGCCTCCGGTAACGTGAGCAGCCCCACCAACCCCGCAATCTCCTCCGTCTTGGCAGCTCTCCCGCCATTCTTCTCCGCAAGACGGACCGCATCCTCGCCGACGGCTTTCTTCTCTTCTTCCGAGTACTGGATTAGTGGGGCGTGAGTCGACCAAGAAGTGAGCTGGTGGGCAAAGTAACCGCCTAGGCCGTCGTACCTGCTTTGCTTTAGTATTTCACAGAGGTGGAGAGAGAGCGGGGGCGAAGGGTGGGGGGCGGATACATGTCGGTGGCGACGGGGCCGGGGTTAACCGCGTTGACGGTACACCTGGTTGACAGCTCGCGGGACCAGGATCGCGTCATCGCTTCTAACGCGGCTTTGGTGCCGCCGTAGACGGTTTGCTGGGCATAACCTGCTGTCGAACTTACACTTGAAATGTTGACAATTCGGCCGGAGCGGTCGTACGGGAGGTAGGGTTGCGCGGATTGGGCGAGGAGGAGAGGGCCTCGAACGTTTATCCTTTTTTATTCCCAGGGCTCCATTAATTTTCTTCTTTCCTTTATCACAGGAGGAGATGGGTACCTGTAATGTAAATCAAATTCCTCAATCGTGATGTTTTCCAGAAAAAATTGTTACTAATACCAGCATTGTTCACATGATGTATATTTGTGGTTTTCCGTTCGGGAACTTGAAAGTGTTTATTGCGAAAGATACGAGTGCTTTTGGGCCCTCTACGGAGCCCATGTCTGCTTGGAAGACTTCCACTTGTGCAGATGGGTTCGCGAGAAGGCAGGATGACTTTACTGCCTCTATCTTCTCTAGACTCGACGGGGAAGTGTAATTTAGTAGCAGGTTTGCGCCTTTATTGGCAAGGTTGAGCGAAATTGCTGCGCCGATGCCTGTATCTTGTTAGTATTATCGATTTTTATTCGGAGGAAGTAGGAGATGCACCTCGTGAGGCTCTAGTGACAATCCCTAGCTTTCCTTGGTGGGGAAGAGGATTTTCAGGCATTTTGGAAGATGTTGATGTTTTCTTTGAGTTCTTAATTCAGGTATTTGAGATATAGAGAATTGAGCGTAGATTTCTGTTGGAGAGATGAGGTTGGCAAGGTATTGTGCCAGTTTCTCAGGTTATATAAAACCCGGAAGCGAGGTCGTCTTCAGTTGAGGCTTTGAAATCACTACTTACTGACCTCATCAATAAGTTAAGCGGGTACCCTTGAGGGCCACACCGCGCTCAGTTAAGGCTTTGGGACCAATACTAAATTCATTGATTAAAGAAAAAAAAATTGTTCGCAAGGTATGGTTATCCTAGTATCGTTGAATTTGAGGGAAGTGGATAAGTCACAGTTATTCATGACCACAGCCACCATAAGGTATCATATGTGGGGTCTCGGGTTATCCTTGTATTATACATACCTCTAACCGCAAAAGACTCTACATTTTCCTGAGCATGCAAGATACCCTTTTAGTCGGTAAGTAATGAGAGTCGCAGCCGCCTCACTGCTCCCAGATACCGTAGTAGTCGTTGTGATCGATTCCTGAGGTGTATTACTGGCCAGAAATTCAGTGGCATGCTTAAGAGCGAGTAGTTTAATAATACTGTGTGTTAATGCTCAAAGATGCTCAGACACAACAGTGCTCAAGAGTGAGAAATTTAAGCTAGATGAGTTTCGTTGGAATTTTGCTAGCTTCCTGTTAGGTGTGAGAATTGCGGTCAATACCGTATTCCTTCCCCTGTTTTCTAAGGGAAGATCGCGGAGAGATAGGGACTGGTTGGGAGTTGGAAGTGACTATTGGATTTCCAATGTTGGATGCATGAGTAGTTTGGCTCTCACTTTTGTGCCCATGAACAGGCTGCCAGTTTTGCTTTTCTACTTGCGCTGTTCCCCGTGGACTCTTGGTCAAGTCTCAAACATCATTGCTCACTCGGTCATCTAAGACATCACCGGTGTTTTGTTCTTAATCTATGCTCTCTCACTTTGTTTTTGCTGTTTTTGCTGCATTTTTTTTTGGGGGTTTCTATACACATTATTATCAAAAAAGAGTTCTCATTCCATTATTTATATAATTATTCTAGAGAAGAGGCAACGAACTACAAAGACTATCGACCCTCATGGAGCTATAAATATAAGGTGTAGACCCAATAGCGTCCGATGTTAGTTGAGGGTATGATAGATTCATGGAGACAGCTTTTGGAGAATAAAAAGGTTTCACGCTTGTGAGAACTGGGACTCTTATAAACGGGACGAATCGAAACTAGAGAAGTTTGAGGATAACAAAGACCCCCCACACTTGTGGGGAGGTCATCCATCGGAAGCTAGAGAGGTGATATACTTGAATTAAACTCATACGGCGGGATTACCGTTGATATGGTTAACAAGACGGAGTTTTGTATTTCACTAGTCGAAATTACTTACTCGCGCCGGTAACACAACGTATAACTACGTAGTGTTCCGGGTAGCCTATATATCCCAAAAAACGAGACCTAGGTCGGTTATCGAATAGGTCACTTTTGGAGAGTATGTGTTAAGAGCTCATCCGGGAGAACCCCGTGATGAAGAAAGTTTCGTTCTCCGAGCCGAGATACCGATGGGAAGCCACGGTATCCGAGTGCTATAAGCCAGTGATTCCAAAGAAGGGTTTAACAGGGTAATGAATAGTCGGTATTATAAATTGACGATTACATGTTCCTATTATCGAACGAGTTTTGAATTGGTTTAAGGAGGCTCAGTGAAGGGTACTCAGCGGTTTCCACGGGAGAGTATATAGGATGCCTGTCGTAGGCCAGCCTGCCTGCCGCTGCTGCATATACCACAATACGACTTCCACGGTAAATACCACCGATTTCACAGCCCTGCGTTGAGCCGGCATTATAGCATTACTGCGGGCCAGGGATGTACCCCCGACGTCCCCATACCATCTTTATTAGGATACATTTCCGGCCCATTGAAACCGGGAAAAAGGTATACGGATTGTTTATTCTAGAGACCACTTCGACCAAAATTCGAGTTCTATGGGTCTTTTTTTGGTAAAACCTCCTTTCCTGTCTTCCTCTTCTCCTTCCGTAAACCATCTTAATCCTTCTTGACCTGTTCTCGAACCTTCACCCACCAAAAACAACTACTTCGGTGATAACTTATACTAGGTTTAGGTCACCCATCTTTCCAATCTGAATCTGGACCACTTCTCGACCTTCTATTTTTGAATTTCGGGTCGAAATTCAGTCCCGCGTGGTTATATCCACAGATACGACGTTAATACGTACCTCCTTTCTGACTCAATTAAGAACAGTCCTCCTCCTGACTCCTCCTTTCTTGACCGTTTTTTCTATCTGAACCGGAGTTGAGGGTGGTTATACGTTGACTCTAAGTGGTCGGTATGGAATAAGGGAAGTATCTTCCCTATTTGTCTCGAGGTCTTTGGTAGATATACCGACGACTATTACGTGGTACCGTACGACCCAACCTTTTGTTTTTTAACGTTCTCCTTACACCTATATTTTCTAACGGAACCGGGGGGTTGAGGGGTCTAGAGTTAGGTTAACTCTTACGGACCCGTGAAGACTTTTCTCGGGAGTCTTTCGCTAAGAGGTTCCACCTTTCATCCGGAGTGTCACGACGACTTAATAAAGTCCGTCGTTTCCTTCTCACCCTAGACTAAGGAGTCCTCTGTAACCTACCCACCTAACTCTCTTACGGACTTTCTGAAGTCCGTGATGACCTACGTCTACCTCCAGTATGTTTTACCATCGTACAATTTAACAATAAAAAATAAAGATGATATTGGATAAAAAATTAACTCAAGTATAGAAAAAAAAAAAAATACCAACGGCAACGGTAAGCAACACCACCACGTCAACGGCCCCTGGCACACTTCTGAATAATCTGTGCTGACATGCCAACGGTTCGTCCCCATGCCTTTGAATAATGTGTGCTGACAGGGATAAGACCGAAAGTTCAAGCACATTTTCAGGACGGTTATTTTCTGAAGGGGGGGGGG
>ML120375.1:376273-430842 GCA_003788595.2 Choiromyces venosus 120613-1
CTTCATTTTACCCTACCTTATCTTATTTCAAGAAACTTACGCCTGCCTAGACCTACCGGCTCTGTCTATGGTTGGACTACCCCATAACAGTATATTAATACTCTCCACGTTACCTAGGCTCACTACCTACACAATTACCTCTACCTACTACCTATACCTATCATGGATCGTACTAGACAAGACTCGCCTATGCCCTTAGCAATTCAAGGGCCAGGGCACGACATACAAATGGAAGAAGGAGCCCCTTCCCTGGCCAGCGATGTGACATCTATACTGGCCACTACCGCTATGCAAAACCCCCCTTACCTCTCAAGCGGAACTTCCCCTGCAGGCTCCCTAAGAGGAAGGAGATCATGGGGAAGGATCGAAAAAAGAGTCGCTACCCCTAGAGAAGGATCACACGGCCCCCCAAGACAGCCAGAAGTTCCGGCTATCTTAAGACACATCATGGAATCTTTAAGCCAAGTTGACCGAAACGCTTCAAGATCCATAAACGAGCAACATATAGCCTATAATGAGCTGTCCGCACAAGGACGCCAATATGCCGACGAGCTCGAAAGCTACTGCACCAGGCTTGATCGGGGAGAACATATAGTGGGAAATGAGTTAAGTGGTATAAACCTAAAAATGAGTGCATTCGCAGAGGAGGTAGAGACATCTCGAAGGCACTTCCAAGACCAAGTAGCAGAAGAGCTACAAAAACATAATGCTCAACACGAGCAGCAACAAGCGGTGAGTACCCGGTTGCATCAGAATATTGACTTGACAGGACAAGCATCCCTCACGAGAGATCAACAATTGGAACAGTTGATCCAACAAGTCCAAGCCCAAGTCAAGATCGACCAAGAACAACGGAGAGCTGCTGAACAAAGAATGCGAGAAATGATGGAATTGGTGCAGCTACAGTTAACCGAAGTAGCTCGCTCAGCAGCAACCCCCTCCATTCCAACCAAGCAAGCGACAGTAGAAACTGCTCCACCTTCCTCCGGTTCCCTAGCTGGCAGGCCAAAGAAAGGAAATGAAGTCGACCGAGGCCACCCAGCAGCAGGAGAAGGAGGAGGAGGGGGAGAAGGAGGAGGTGGCCAAGGGCCCCCAAGGATGTGTGGAGCTGGAGGAGGAGACCCTAACCCCAGTGACAGCAGCAGCAGTAGCAGCTCCAGCAATGGGGAAGGCCCAGCCCCAGTCCCAACACCCAGACCTGAGGGCCGCCCCCCGCAAGGAAACACCCCAGAACAGGACCACATGTTAGAAGTACTGGGAAGCGCGATTGCCAGAGGGAAAAGGCACGCAGACCCGCCATCTATATTTGAGGCCAAGGTCTATGAGGATATCAACACGCGGGTGTTGGACTGTGAAGATTACTTTGCCAGAAACCCAGGCCAATGGACAGAAGACCATCATAAAATTGTTTATGCATTAAAAAGGACCAAGGGAAAAAAGGTAGCTCCCTTCGCCGAATGGTACCAAAAAAGCATGACAGGCGCTATGGGTGCTCCTTTTCAACCAGATTTGGTCTCTTGGACCAGATTCACCCAAGAAATCATTAGCAGATATTCGGGCATCGAGCAAGAAAGAGAGGCAGCACGGGACATGAAAAAAATCCCGTACAATAATGACATTGAAGAATACCTCCTTCTACTCGAAAACCTTAATATCAAAGCCAAAATGTCAGGCATTGGATGGAGGCTTCTGGTCGAGGACAAGCTCCCGGAACAAATCCTGAGAAGGCTCTCAGGAGAGACATACGATTCCGATGAAGATTGGCTCAAGGCACTAAGAGGCTTTGGCAAGCTGGAGGAATCCTTCTTACAACGCCAGAACCTTTCCCAAGCAATGGCAAAGGGGTGAGGAGATGCCACAAAAAGAAAGCGTGGCAACGAAACTAAAAGTCCCAATACCAGGTTTAACAAAAAGCCTCGGTCACCAAAAGTAGCCACAGCAGGGTGGAAGACACAAAAACCAAACAGGGGAGAAGGCAATCCATCACCGATACACACGGATTGGAAAAAAGCTCACGAGGGAATCCCCCAAACCCTGGTAGACAAAAGAAAAGAAATACCAGGATCATGCACCCGTTGTGGACTTACCAACCACAAGTGGGGCATGTGTAGAAGAGCAGCCGTGGTTAGCTCTGTAACTCAACGCAGACAACCAAAAAGATGGAACACTCAATTGGAGGTTCGGGCCCCCCAAGAGAGGCGGCCACAGGTTGGTCAAGTGGCAATGACTTGGCTGCCACCACAACTTTGGGAACTATCCGACCCGGGATCCAATTGAGGGGTACTCAGCGGGGTCAACACACCCTCTTCTCAGCTGAAGAGCATTGGACTGGTCACCGTCTAATTGGAAGGGTTACTCCTGACACTGATTTGGGTCTGTGCATAAGCTTAAGGAGGCAAAGGGGTTGAGTAGACAAGGAAGGAATTGGCACCATACAGCAACGGTGTATGGGTACTTGTGGTCTGGTACAAACTCACAATGGGGGCTCATACCCCACCAGACTTAAATCTTAGCCCACGCTGATAGCACTGGCGGATTGCACCCATGCTTTACCATGAGAAAAGCACTGGTCAGGTTATATATGGGAACCCCTTGGCAGGGGGTAAAGACCGCTAGTAGTGGGCTGCCCAATAACTGTAAAATAATTTTCTCTTGTCAGTTTACCTGAGGAGACCTGATTGGTCGAAATAACGCGGGCATTATAGTAAACTCAAAAAACTTTACACCCCGCATACCCAACTATACGAAACTGCAAGAATAAAAAATGATTAACGCCTACACTGATTATACATGAGTACCAACACGACTTCGCTTGGTACACGTCTTGACCTGGGACCCGGAACTTTTATCCTTTGTCCCAAGAGAACCATCCTTTTTCACACACCCCACGGGGAATATTTGTACAACAATCCAGGAATACACGAAAGTACACCACAGTACTATTATCTCTTTGTGCCGAATATTCCTCAAAGCGTACCAAAGACCCCAAGTACCTAGATACGCTAGGTCAACATACTCATCCAGACAAAAATTTTGCTTAAGAAGAACTCTCAAACCCTCATTAAGCAAGAAAGGACCCATTGAAGTCCATACCAGGTTCTGGTTATAAAAAATGTCAAAACGAAAACATATCGAAACCGCGCCACCGGGTAAGCGACGCAAACTCATTGCCCCGCAACCTACCCTCTACGAGCACTTGGAAGGTCATGCACACCTCTATGTTAAAGGAAAACGCTACCGTATCCAAGTCTTGCTAGACTCGGGTGCTGATGTTTTTGTCTTAAATGAAAAACTGATACGAGAATTAAATGTGCCCTGCATAACTCGCAGAAATCACATTCCAATTAAAGGATTCACAGGCGACATTGCCAAGGCCAGTGGCAAAGAATATACTACCCCCATAAAAATGGAAATAGGAGTGAATCACCATACAACTGAAGTCTCCTGCGAAGTGGCACCTACAAATAGATGGGGGATGATAATACCCTATGGGTGGTTGAAAGAACACCCTATATCTAATATAATCTATTCGGATAGGTGGGAATTCCAAAGCCAGAAATGTCATGACCACTGTGGTCCAGGTACATGGTGTGACTGGGACGAACAATTTGAATGGGACGACGATGTAGCACACGATCCAGACGCGACAGTTGTTGGTCTGGTAAGCTCTATTGATGAGAGCAAGGAACTGGTAATCAGCCAGCTACCAGAGGAATACCTGGATTATACAGACCTCTTCCTACCATTGGCTGCAGAAAAATTGCCGCCAAGGAGTACTTTCGATCATGCAATCAACCTCAAGGAGGGCTTAAGTCCCCCTTGGGGACCCATTTACAAGCTTTCCGCCTCTCAATTAGAGGCTCTACGCATATACTTAAACGAAATGTTGGAACAAGGAAAAATCAGACCTAGCATGGCGCCGTGTGGGGCTCCAATACTGTTCATACCAAAGCCAAATGGTGGTTGGCACCTATGCATTGATTATAGAGGCCTCAATAAGGTCATGATATTCAACAAATACCCACTCCCCCTAATGACGGAGTTATGAGACCGAGTCGTTGGTTCAACTATCTTCACTAAACTAGACCTAAAGGACGGGTTCCACCTAATTAGGATCAAAGAAGGGGATGAATGGAAGACAGCTTTCCGGACTCGCTAGGGGCACTTTGAATACAAAGTTATGCCATTCAGGCTAGTCAATGCCCTAGCTACCTTCCAGGCAATGATGAACACAATATTACAAGAATTCCTAGATCATGGGGTTGTGGTCTATATGGATGACATTCTCATCTACTCGGTGGATGAGGCAAGTCATGTGGAGCTGGTGCGAAAGGTGTTAGCACGCCTAAGAGAATACCAACTAGCAGTCTCTATCGCAAAGTCTTATTTTCACGTTACTACTGTGGAATTTCTTGGTTACGTAGTAACTACAAAAGAAGTCTCCATGAGCGAGAAAAAAGTGGAATCCATTCGAAATTGGAAGCAGCCAAAATCGGTAAAGGACATACAAATCTTCATGGGGTTCGCAAACTTTTACTGGAGATTTATCAAGGATTCCTCGGCAATTTGCAAACCAATCACAGAGCTCCTGAAAGGAAATTCTAGACATTTCGCCTGGGGAAGAGAACTGGACGAAGCCTTTGAATTCCTGAAGGAACAGTTTGTAACGGCACCAATCCTTTGCCATTTTGACCCCATGAAAGAAACAATAGTGGAAACTGATGCAAGCGATTTTGCACTTGGTTGTGTTCTATCACAGCTGATAAAGAAAAAACTACACCCAGTAGCATTCCACTCATGAAAATTCGGCCCGGCGGAACGGAACTAGAATGTTTATGATAAGGAATTGTTGGCAATCGTGGAAGCCTTTAAAGAATGGCGCCACTACTTGGTGGGAACGGAGGTCCCCATCACTGTTTATACGGACCATCAGAATTTACAGTACTTCCTCACCACCAAGGCATGGAGCGCGAGACAAATTCGATGGGCACAAAAGCTAGCAGACTTTAACTTCCGCATTGTTTACAGGCCGGGAACCCGAGGCGGGAAACCAGATGCACTGAGTAGACGGCCAGAGTACCATCCTGAAGGGGGAGCGACCCATAGTGAACAGTCAATTTTGAAACCTGAAAACTTCTTACAAATCGCTGTAGTATGGAAAAACCCTGGGGACCAAAGATTAACCCCCACAAAGGACATGGAACTCGATCCCAGGCCAGAGGACGACCAGATGTTGGAAACAGAAGATTTGGATGAAAGCTTGGAGCCACCAAGAATCCGTGTCCATAGGCTGACAAAGAATGCTAAGACCCCCACTAGAGGATCAATGCTCGCAGCAGGACATGACTTGTATAGTATGGATAGTCTAACCATCCCTGGGAAGGGACAGGCCCTGGTTGCGACAGGAATAGCTATAGGGCTCCCTAAAGGAACCCATGGGCGAATTGCACCCCGAAGCGGACTGGCACTTAGACATAGTATACACATAGGTGCCAGGGTGATAGATGCCGACTATACGGGGGAAATAAAAGTCTTAATGGTTAACCTAATGGACGCGGATTACAAGATCTCCCAAGAGGATCGGATAGCTCAAATTATTATCGAAAAAATCGACAACACCGAGCTCCTGGAAGTAACAGACTTGGCGATAACAGAATGAGCAGATGCAGGCTTCGGAAGCAGTGATCTGCTTGGGAAAAAGCCAACGGTATGCTTTCTACAAGCAAGCTCTACAGACAATGAGCATTTCGACCATTACGATGAGGAACACAATCCTAAACTATCACAAGAAGTGGTAATGTTGTCCAATGCTATCATCGCAAGAGCAGAAATAAAGAAGTTTGATGTAGACTTTATAGCCAAAGTCAAAGAAGCAGCCGAACGAGATAAAGAGTGGGTCACGAGAAAGCAGGAGTTAGAAAGACTGAAAAATGACAGCATAGACCTTCCCAAATTCTGGAACTTAAAGGATGGACTGGTATACTACAAGGACCGACTTTTTATCCCAGCAGACGAAGGTATCCAAACCCTTATAATGAATGGATGCCACGACTCCAAAATCGCTGGACACTTCGGCCAAGAAAAAACCCTAGAAATAGTCACACGAGACTTCTATTGGAAAGGGTTAACAGGCTGGGTTAGTGACTATGTCAGATCCTGCGATGAGTGTCAACACAATAAGTCTCCCCGACATGCAAGATATGGGTTGCTTCAACCCTTACAAGTACCATACGCAGCCTGGATGCCTATCTCGACAGATTTTATTGTTCAACTACCAGAATCGTAAGGACACACCCAGATCATGGTCATAGTGGATCGGTTTACCAAGATGGCACATTTTGTCGGTCTAAAAGAAAATGCGACCGCAAAGGACATCGCCAATGTCTTCCTCCGAGAAGTATGGAAACTCCACAGACTACCCACCGAAATTATTTCCGACATGGATGCAAAATTTCAAGGCGAGTTTTGGGAATCACTGTGCCAGGCTCTGGGAATTAAAAGAAGAATGTCAACAGCCTACCACCCTCAGACTGATGGGCAAACCGAAAGAACCAACCAAGTGCTGGAAGGTTACTTACGAAGCTTCATCAACTATGATCAAGATGATTGGTATCAACTCCTACCGGTGGCAGAATATGCCTACAACAACTCTACCACCAATGCACACAAATTGACTCCCTTCTATGCAAACTATGGTTTCCATCCACAGACACAATGGATGAGAGAACATGAGGCAAAAAACCCAGGTGCAGCCCTTTATGCGCACTGGATGAAAAATATACATGAACAAGCCAAGGAGACACTGGAATCTACACGAGAAGCCATGTCGAGCTATTATGATCGGAAAGCCAGGGAGCAACCAGACATAAAGGTTGGAGACCAAGTCATGCTCAACAGCAAAAATATGCGATCAAAACGGCCCTCGAAGAAGCTGAGCCCAAAACTCTATGGGCCTTTTAAGGTATTGGAAAAGAAAGGCGAACGAGCCTACAAACTTCAAATACCCGACCAGTGGAAGATTCATCCAGTTTTTCATGTAGCTCTGCTCGAACCCTACCGAGTTTCTACTCGGCCCGGGTGGGCACAGCCGCCCCGCGACCCAGAAGAAGTCGAAGGTGACTTAGAATGGGAAGTGGAGAGGATTGTAAGGAGCGAAATAATCTCCTACACGAGACGAGTTACAGGACAAAATAAGGTCCTCCGAGAGCTCCGATATTTCGTGAAATGGAAAGGTTGTTCTGAAGATGAGAACACCTGGGAACCCCCAGAGCACCTAGAGCGTGCCAAAGAATTAGTGATGGAATTTCATAGATTGAATCCGGAAATGCCAGGACGGGCTGGATTGGAATAATGTGGCAAGGTTTTCTTTGCGTGGCCAAGCAAACACGCAAAAGTTTTTTACCCTACCATGTTGAGTTCCCATGGAAAAGTTTTATTTTTATTTATTTTTATTTTTATTTGTTGAAAGGAAGACGTTCGAGACGAAGTCTTGGGAGGGGGAGCTACTGTTAGGCATATAGAAAAAGGGCCAAAGTTACCCGGCCTTTACATAGGATTATTTCTACCATACCCCTGCAGCCCCCATGTAGGGACCGGGCGTCATTACGGTATTACGGCCGAGTTGCGTCCCGACACTTTAGCCACAATAAATGGCACCTTCAGCATAACACCATATACGTCGTCGCCGTCCGTCCGACCGGATGCTGTCCGTAGGATATATGAGAGGGCACCTTTGGCGACTCATGGGAAGTGACTCGGAGGAATTTGGTTAAGTTTTGAGCAAGCTATTACCTTGTACATTAGCAGTTAAATATTATGGCTGATAAGTGATGGGACGATTTGGGAAGAAACCTTAGTGACCGAATATCGTGAGCCTATGGCACCGACGGGTAGCCATAGAGCCGAGCCTCTTGCTTTGAAAGAAGTAGTGCCCCAAGAGGGCCTACTCGAGAATCGGTATGAGAGGTTTTCGCTGGATAAGCTATTGGCTCGATCCAGAGCAAAAAACCCTATATATCCAATGGGCCTTGTGATGCATCAATATGCAACACAATGGCCGTGCTCATTCATTAAAGCTGATCACTTTATGTTTTGAGGCAGAACAATTGGTATAGTTGCCATTAGGGTGGCATACTCAAATTAAGTTCATATAGTGGAGAGATCGAAGGCTACCTACTGGAGGAGCATTCACACCCCCCAGAAACAATAGGAGTCTGAAGAGATCAAAGCTAAGCAAGGCAAATATTCTCAGGGTCAAGAGTGTTCACACTTAGGAAAAATAAGAGGTTTTCGATGGAGGTACTTAGATAGTATAGGAGTTGATTGTAGCCCGCGATAACCCAGACGCGGAATATAAATATTGAGGTACTCCCAGCTATCAGAAACATCAAGCAACGGAGAAGAGATCTTATTAATATATTTATTAACTTACTCTTGAAAAAACTTTATTACACATATTTTTTCTAAAAAAAAACCTTTGGGAAATACGAGACTACCTTAACGATCTTCATTTTATCCTACCTTACCTTATTTCAAGAAACTTACAGCCTAGACCTACCGGCTCTGTCTACGGTTGGACTACCCCATAACATTATTGATAGTATCTTTGCCAAGTCCAATATTAGCTTTTTCAGTAATATCTCTTAGAGCTAAATGAGGCTCAGCATCAATAATATCAAGAACCACTTTCCTTTTAGCATCAGTAATCTTTGTTGGTCTGCCAGATCTGGGGGAATCATGGGTGTTGCCATCCTGGATTTTGGCCCTTCTGACCACTGATGCAATGGTTGCCTTGGGGATATTCATCTGCTTAGAAATTTTATCATACCCCATATCAGTGTGCTTATATAGGGCATAAATTTCTCTATTTCTGTCTTCTCTAAGTCTTTTGGTATGTGGTGGAGCCATGGTAGTGCGGAGTTGTTCGGTTGATGGGGTAAAAAGTGGTTGCTTGGCAACCATGTGAGGACTTATTAGACACAACTGTACAACACACTATAGCCTGAACATTCTCACCCTACTATGGCCCCACCACATACCCGAAGAGAGAGAGAAGACCGGAACAAAGAAATTTATGCCTTGTATAAACATACTGATATAGGGTATAATAAAATTTCCAGGCTCATGAACCTCTCCAAATCAACTGTTTCAATAGTGGTCAAAAATCTGAAATCCAGAGATGGAAACACCCATGATGCCCCACAGATCTGGCAGACTAGCCAAGATTACTGATGCCAAAAGGCAAGTAATTCTTGATATTATTCATACAGAGCCTCATTTATCACTCAGATATATTACTCAAAAGGTCAATGGTAGGCTTAGGAAATACTATCAGGAAAATATTGGATGAAGTTGGTTTTTATCTCAAGATACCAAGAAAAAAGCCTTTTTGGAGAAAAGGACAGAAGGAGAAAAGAAAAGTGTTTTCTAGAGCTAGGAAGAACTGGACAAGAGCCTGAAAATGGGTTGTTTTTGTGGATAAAGCCACAATTGAATATGATCCAAATCCAGTAGGGAGAAAGGTTGGACTTAGACCAGGTGAAAAGCTGAAGGAAAAAAACTTAAAGCCTAGCTTTAAGTCAGGATGCACTAATATATATGACTATGCTGTAATTATGCATGGAAGGAAGACTGAGTTAACTCTTGTGAGGAAGAGGACTGAGGAGGAAAGTACTAGTAAAAAAGATAGACTTGGCCTTAACTCCCACCAATATGCAACTGAGATTCACCAACTATACCTTATTCCCTTCATAGAAGAGATAAACAGAGCTCCAGAAACTATCTCTATGGCTGCTAATAATGTAGAACGGTATGCTGGGTTGGAAAACAAGAAATTGCAGGAGGAATGTAGATATAAAAGATTGCCTTGGCCTCTCAACTCCTCAGATCTCAATCCAATTGAGAATACCTAAGCACTTCTCAAAAGAGACCTCAGAAAGTGATTCTCTAAGGTGGAAAGTAGGCTTCACAGTACTGCAGAATTATTTCAGACAGCAAAGGAAGAGTGGGATCTGATTCCTCAGGAGACATTGGATGGGTAGATTGAGAGAATGCCTGAAAGCATTCAGGCTCTACTGGATGCAAATGGAGGGTATATAAAATGGTAGCATTGTTAAAATGTTATCTCTTATTTCTACTATTACCTATTTTTTAATTGAGTAGATATTTTTTTTTTATGGTGACCATGGACATTTGTTATGGTGGTACTGTTGCTGCAAGGGGTATGGAAATTTATTAGACATGACTGGACATCTCCTCACTAAAGTATCTCATCATTTTTATTTTTATTTTATTTTTTTATCTCATATATTCATTATTAAAGTACAAGAACATGCATGGAGCTAGCAGAGCTATAAAGCCACTGGTGCACCCTCCCATGCTCTACCAGGGACTACTCCTGTCCAACATCAACCTGCTGACTCTAAGGCTATCCCTGCAGCCACCTCACTCTAAAGTGTATCAACTGCGATGGTCTGCATAAATCTCACTCTACCACCTGCCCTGCTTGCCCCCAGTACCATGATTTGTCCGATATAGAGGAACTTGAGGAGGTAGTGATGGTCATTTAATGATTTAGCTTAAGTCTTTCTGACATGCAACCCTTGACCCAGAAGCAATGGTGGTTGTTTTTTTCTTTACTGAATGTTTTACTTGGATGGGAGTGTCTGGGTAGTATTTATTACTTTAATTTTGTTGTTAGTCACTGGGTTCAGTGCATAGTAAAAAGATTTTCACACCTGGTTGGGCCCAAAAGGGCCCTTAGAAGAGGAGGGGTTTTTTGTTTGTTTTGTTTTTGGAATTAAGGTTTTGTTTCTGCCATAGCCCTGAAGGCTTCATGTGTGTTCTTGTACCTTAATAATGAGTATATGAGTTAAAAAAAAAAAAAAAAAAAGCTGGCAGGTCTATGGCAAAAACAAAACCTTAATCTCAAAAAACAAAATCAAAAGAAACCTCAACCCCAATCTCCCTTCTAACAAAATGTCAAATGCACTGTCCATGGTGACCAGTCATTAAAGGAAAGAAACTCATGAAATCCCTAAGTGAATCTAAGAAAACCACAAACTGTGGAAAGAAAAGTAAAATTAAGGAAAGAAAAGAACAGCTGCAAGGGCGGTCCCAGAAGTGGATGGTGGAGAACTAGTCCCCAAGGTGAAAATGTAGTCAACTGTAAATAAATCCTATAGGCCAATGTGGATTCACCAGGTCTTTGCCAGTCAATACTGGGGAGACAGTGGAGGCAAAAGTGAGTCCTAGCTTTGTATAGGGTGGTGGTGGTGTGGACAAGCTGACTGTGGCTAAAGCTTGGTGAGGTTTTCAAGCAGAGCTAGAGTAGGTTGAGTAGAGTGTCCTAGGTCTCAAAAGGAGGGAGGAATGGAGTGGAGTCCTCAGGAGGTAGGCCTCCTGAAGTAGTAAAAAAGGGAAAAATAGCAACAGGCAAGCAGTAAGGTGCTGGCTATGGTAGAGGATGGTGGTAGCAGTGAGGTGCTAGCTGATGGCCAAAGTCTATCATAGTTGCCACAAAGAGAAGTAAAGTAGATGGTGAGAGTGAGGAGCCCAACATCATGAGACGAGATGAATAAATAGTTCAGGTCCCCAGAGGGTAGGCCTCAGAGGGGAACAGGATAGAAAACATTAAGGGAAGGAAGTGGATAGTAGTGGTGGCAGCATGGTGCTAGTTGTAGGGGTGGATAGCTGTACCTCCCATTAAGCAGCAGGAGCAGGGCAAGTGAGGTACCAAATAGAAAAATATGCTGGGAGAGGGTAGTAGAAGGAGTCAGGGAGAGAAAAGTAAAATCATGAAGGGTGGTAGAAAGTAGCAAGAAGGGGGAGCTGAAATCTCATCTGTGAGAGTCTGTGTCCAGGCTGGTACTCCCAAGATACCAATTTGTGGTGACCAAAGCTGATTGAACATATAACTACTCCTCATGTGGTCCCTTGTTACAAGAGAGAAAGTATCACTGCTGGGAGGGATTCCAGAGTCCAAAAGGTGATAGAGGAGAAGGGTTCCAGAGCCCATCTTAATGGCTATAGAGGAATAAAAGGGGGCCTTGCTGACTGTGAGTCTTGCCAAGTGAAGTCAAGCCAAGGGTGGAGAGGGCAAGTACGGGGGTAGTAGGGTACTAGCCAATCCTCCTTGGAAGGAGGGAAGGGGGAAGAAGAGGATTGTTTTTCCTGACTATGGGAAGTCTCTAACCAAGGTCCAGAGTGAGATAAGGGAAGTACCCAATATCATGAGATGTTGAGAGGGTAGGATTGTACCCCCAAAATGGTGAATCACAATGGGTGAAGAGGGAAGGAGATGCCAATAAGTAAGAGAGAAATGGGTAGTGGACTTCCTCACTCCCCCTAGATGGGGGAGCAGGAAGAAAATTCATGATGTTTCTTGCAGTAGTGTTGAGCCATTCCAAAATAGGTAATAAATTTCAATGACTGGAGTTGTAGTGGAGATGGAGGATGTGAAGTATCTGATTATTTTTATTTTTATTTTTATTTATTTTTTTTATCTGTTTTTATTTTCATTTAAGATATAAAAAATCCACATGCAGCCTCAATAGCTATTGCATAAAAGAACCTCCACTCCAGACTGGGCACTGCGAAGTTATAGAAAAACCATGGCCCAAAGACCTAGTCAAAAAAACTTTCCTAACAAGTCACCCTCCTGTAAACTATAAAAGGTATGAAATTCCACCAATGTCATACACTAACTAAGAAAAAACCAAACTCCTGACAGTATACCTGTTAAAGAAATCCCAAAACGCAAAACCTAAGGAAAAACAAAACCTGACTTATGGTTGCGAGCCCTGGTCAAAGTTGGATAATAGTATCTGTGGGCGTATAGCCCAAGCCAGTGGGTTGGAAGGGAGCCAAGCACCTGGTAGGGGTGTGGCAGAAGCAAGGAACTCCAGAAACCTGCCTGATCAGAGGGGGTGGAGTTGGCAGTAGGGTGCCAGCCAAGGAGTGGATGGATGGTAGTGAGGTACCAGTAAAAGTAGAATTGAAGCCAACTGACTATATTACCATGTCTCTCATGTAGTCCCTTGTGATATGAGAGATGTCATCACTTCTGGAGGGGATCCTAGGGGCAGGAAGGCATTGGAGAAGAGAATAGTGGGGCAGTAGGATGCAAGTCAATTGTCTGGAGGGGGGATGGTTCAGGAGTGGAGTGTTCACTTTGTGGGATGTACTATTGGTTATCATGTTTGTGTCTGACAAGGCAGCCCCTTAAGAAAAAAGGGAATGGAGAAATTGACTGTGACCTGTTGAAATATTTCCTCCTACTGCTAACTGTGCTCCCAGCTATCTGTAAAAAGACTGAATGAAAAAACCCAACTGTAGAAATTGCTAAGTGAGGCAAAGTGAAAGCAGGGTAAGTGAGGTAGCCAGCATTGTGAGATGCTAGGAGAAGGGAATGAATGGCCCCAAGAGGGTAGACCTCAAGAGGGAGGGGAGGAGAGAAAAAGTGGTAATGATTTTCCTTGCAGTCATGGTGTTGAGTTGTTCCCAAATAGGTAATAAATTTCAATGACTGAAGGTGTAGTGGAGATGGAAGATGTGAAGTATCTAATCATGTTTATTGCAACTTGTACTGAGAGCAGAAATTTGAGTTACTTGCATTAGAGCTATTATTAAGGATTGGATATTCTCAGGGGACTCTTGCAGCTTTGCCACAGAGTTTGCTCGAGGTACGCCATACTGGGTGAAAGTTGATAATATCTAATGAACCAGACTACACTCTTTTAATATTTCACCGTAGAACATATAATCAAACCCCCAACCTGCAAAAAAGAGTTTGCTCGGAATTTCTAATGCCTAGCTACTCCACTAAGCCGAGTTGAACTCCCAGCATTCCCTGCTCACATTAGTAGTGACCGGCTCCTTAGCCATTAGACCATCAGAACTGGTCGATATTTATCCCTTTTCCAACCCTTTTAACCGCAAGACCAAGTCAGATCCAAGATTGTATCGGATCATAAATTATTTAGTACTGCAAATGTTGTTAGCATACCCCCGTGACCTAGGATATCATACCGTAAAAGGATCCTGGGTAAAGACTTGAATACTTTCCCCACCGACGGGTGGATTTGTGAGTGAGTGAAGGGGCTTCACTTGAGTTTAAAGATAACGCTATTGACCGCGTTAGAGTAGTAGAAGCATCTTCTAAAAAGGCGAAAATAATCACTGACAGCTAATGGCAAAGCCCTCCCATGTGCAAAGGAATAAACACTGCCACAATCTGACTGAAAAAAGGTAGGTTGGTTATGAGGAATAGGGTTTAAAGCGGGTAAGGGATTAGATTAAATATTTCTCACTCAGAAACGTCGGGTGCCCCTACGGGTATATTGATGAAAGTATAACGGGGATACGCACTGTAATACACGGCACAAGATCAGTGTTGGTCCCTGCTAAGGGTCCTCATAGGGAATCACTCGTGGATTGTAGGTCACTTGGCAGAGAGGAAAACAGATGTTCTTGTAATGGGGATCATGGCATCGTTGGGCTTAAGCATGGGTCTGACCTGATCGCCGGTAATAGACGATTGGGATATAGGAGCTGGCGGGAATATTAACGATACCGGGGAAGCTAGAATTCTAATATTGACTTGTTTCCGCGCACAGCAGCTGAAATAACATCCTGGGTTCAAGATAAATCCACCAAAAGATATTCACGCATGAACACATTGGCAGTCACCATTTTACTCTTCAAACATCACCACAAAGCACAACACAAAGATGTCATGGCATTAACCATTGATGAATTAGAAACCAATACAGATACTACTAATACAAGACCCGCATCCTCCACGACTTCCAATATTCCAAAGCCTGAGCCCACTTATTGAGCTCCCATCTGCTCCAACTTCTCCAACTTCTCCTGGGCACGCTCCTTCGCCTCCTCAGAGACATTGGGGTTATGCAAGGAACTAACAACATCGATTAACCACTATCCGAAATGTGCGAGTATGAATGAATGGATAAACTTACGCCTTGTATCCACCAGCAACGTTTCCGGGGTTCTTTCCCTCAATGTTCACTTCTGGGCCGCCGGAGCTGCCGGCAAAGCTTCTGGTCTCGGCGCCGAGCTCCTCGAGAACCTCCTTGGAGTGCTGCTTAGCTTCCTCGGAAGTGTCTGGAATAATTATCAGCTATCGTCGGTGCAGAAGGGTTTGGAGAAATGGAAGGAGGTAATATACTGGGATTGTGGATATTGGCCTTATGTCCTCCGATGACATTGCCCAAGTTCTTCTGTTCGGTGACGGTGTCCATTTCGATATTTAGTTTGGTGGTTTGGTAGATTTGATTATTTGAAAGTAGTAATAAATAGTATTGTAATCGCTGAAAACTGTTTGACTGGTGGATTGGTTCTTCCTAAACTTGACGAAAGAATTCCCAGTTTATATACACACGTCCTGCCCCCCCAAGAGCCCCAAGCTCGACGTCATCTCCCAAAGACTCAGCAACTTAGGAGAAAACCGCATTTAGAATTGAAAGTAAAACCCTCTCGATTCAGTTGTTCTCACTCACTCTTCTTCCTTTCCCTCCTCGTAGAATGGCAAAAGACTGACGTCCATTATGACGTCTACAGTACCAACCAACTCACACTCCACGCCACTCTACTCCACTTCAGCGGAGGGGAGGGAGTTCTGTTTACTTGAACTTGATTTTCACACAAGCTTTACTCGTACAGGCACAGTAGGTAGATCCCTACCGCCCTCCCGCGAGGAAGATCACGTTTCGACGCGACCGTAAACATGACTCACGCAAAACATGGTGAATCAAAGCGCGCGAAAACGGCATCCTGAAATAGCCAACAGCACAAACTTCCTATTCCGTTACCTTGTGAACATTTCGCAGATTGTCTGGGCAGAAAGTCTTCGGGGATTGGATCCGCCGGGGCTTACCAGCACTGAAGCAAAATATCATGTCTTTCTATCAGTACGAACGGACAAAGCGCTGCGCTGTACGAGTACATACATGCCGGTAACTTAACTGAAAGGTGTGTTGTTACAGTGCAGTACAATGCGGGAGAACGCGCTCCTTCCAACTGATCAAAGCCGTTGTCATCATGGTGACATCTTCCCTATCACGCTTTCGGAATGGTCAATGATTTATTGGTGGTAAATTCCTGCAGGAGGCTGGGCGGACGCCACTAGGATGAGTGATCGTTTTTTTTATAACAGCGCAAGCGCTAGGATGGCATCGTGGGGGATGAGACACTCGTATCGGGATAATGGTAGTAATTGCCCTGGAAAAATATTGGCTCTCACACCTACTCGAGTACTTGGGGGTAGGGGAAAGTCTGGCGAAGTCTTGGCTGCCAATCACATAGAAATTCTGTGAGTCACGTTCGCAAGACTTTCCCCTACCCCCGTAGTACAGTACTGCAAGGGATGGTAATTTCTAACCCGATTAAGTGGTACACCGGCACAATTGGCGTGAAATGATTACTAAGGTTCTATACTGGTACTAGGGGTATTCAAAGTTAGAATGCAAGATTTTGAGTAAAGGTAAAAGTGGGATCTTGCATTAGGGTACTGGACGCAATTAGTGAATTGTATGAGAGAATTTTTAGTAGGATATTTGAGAACCCCACCATAATGTATGTAATTGATGGTAAGAGTTAGTGTATCTTGGCAAGAACAAGTTTTCATCAGAGAAGAGAGCAAGGAAGATTGCAGAAAAAACAACCCAGATCACAAACGAAACAAAACAAAACCAACAATCATGTCCCAAATACCAACCCCCCATTCAGTATGGATGACCAATGAGATGGTGGCTTTAATCACCTGGCTTGAAGAACCAGAAAATTTAAAAAAAACAAAAAAGGGGTCCGGTGTGTCAAAAAAAACAAATAACCAAAGAAATTGCAGCAAAAATACCAACAAAACCTGAAGTTAAAGTCAGTTATAAGTATGACAACCTGCTTAAATCCTACCATGAAGCTGTTAAGCTCAATAGTCAATTGAGATGGGGCTTAAGCAGAGGAGACCTGGATGAGGGGAAAAAATCATTTCAAGGTATGTGATTCAAGATTAAATCTAATAATACAATAGTTTACCAAAGAGAGAAGAAACAAAAAGAAATAAACAAAAGGGGGAAAAAAGAAAAAAGAAAAAAGAAAAAGAAAAAGAAAAAGAAAAAGAAAAAGAAAAAGAAAAAGAAAAAGAAAAAGAAAAAGAAAGAAAGAAAGAAAGAAAGAAAGAAAGAAAGAAAGAAAGTTATAAGAAAAGAAAAAAAAGAGAAAAAAAAGAGTTAGAAGAGAATAGCTAATAATAACCAAAAAAAAAGAAAAAATTTAGACAAACTTCTTTCACGATGTCCATTTTTCTTTCGTCTCAAAGTGATCTTTAGTGATTGTCCAAGCATTCAACTGCCTATTCGCTATGACTTGGGCTTTAGCGATGCTGAGGCAGCTAAGACTGTTGAAGGGCTACTTACGGTAATGGGAGAGCATAGGAGAGAAGCACAAGAGGAAGAAGGACAAGAGAGCGATTGTGATGGCAGTAGTAGTAGAGGGGAGGAAAATGAGGAAAGGGGGAGGGGAGGAATAGAAGTAGTCGAAAGAAGAGATGGAAGAAGACAAAGTGAGCAGGAGGAGGAAGGGGTTAGCTTGTATGGATTTGGTAGAAGGGGGGATGAAGAAGAAGAAGGAGAAAGCTCTGAGAATCATGTGTTAGCTGGTGGTGGTCAGGGGAAGGACTTAAGAGTTGGGAGGGAAAGGGAAGAAAGTCAAGAGGGAAATAGGGAAAACAGATGAACAGAAAGATATAGAAGCTTGGGGGGGATGGCTGTGGAACCAATTGTGTTAGCAGAACAAGAGGAAGAAGGTTTGAGGAGAGGTGGGCTGAAGGGTGATGAGATACAACAAATCAGAGGTTTCGACCAATAAATGATACCATCTAACATCTCATCTGCCAGAAAATTTGGAGGTAAGAGAAGTTTTCCAAAATTATTGGTTGAGGAGGAGGACGAGGGAAACTCATATGGAAATGTGAGAGGTCCAAGAAAGAAGAAGAGTGGTGGCAGAACATTGGTCGATACAGTTACAATCCTTGCATCAGCTGTAATGGGGGCGCCCTAAGGGAAGATGGATCCCTAGTTCGCGACCACACTAAAGTGACTCAAAGATCAAAAGCGATAATCAACAGTAGAGTAAAGAAGAATCAAAATAGTAAAACTTAATATCGTTAAGCTGCAGCTTCATTCAGTAAGTTTCTTGAGAGGTAGTTGATTGCCAGAGTAGAGTGGAACTCGGATATAGTTTAAGTAGAATATCATATACTGCCAGTTCCCACCCATTACTACTCTAACTTAATCATGAGCACACCCGTCTCCTCTGGGATGGTCAATGCACACTACTCAGGACATTATTCCTTTGTGGATGTTGGTCCACTATGGCTAAATATCCTTCTGACATTAAGTGTTTCAGCGCTGCATCTCTAATGCAACCGCAGGAGAAAAACTCTTCATATCGTTGACATACTAGTGGTGAACTATCATGCAACTGAGGAGATATACCATTTACGAACTCTCATACCCATACGCATTTCATCTATGCAAGCCTTTAGTAGATATAGCTCTCACAATTGAGCTGAACCTTCTACTTCATTCTAGTCAAGTCTTTGCCTCATAGGAAAGTCTACTTGGCTCCCCTGGTGGGACACCTTGGTGATTGGTCTAGTGGGCGCTACCTACAGTCAACTCCCTGAAAGCACCCCTACCATGATAAGAATCATGCTTTTAGAGTTCTCAAACAACCCCAATAGTCTTACAGCAATTGGGGATGAGTTGGGTCTACGTGCAATTCACCTGCCTGGAGATGCCTCAACATCTTCTGGGCCACCCCGACACTACCTGGGAGGCTCTAGACAACCCTTCTGGTATTACCTGAGTAACCCCTTCAGTTCTTGTCCGTTTTACACATATTTGGTACCAGAAGATAGCACTTCTTCTGGAGCATACCCTATGCCCTCTCATATATCCTACCGACAGCATCTGGTCGGATGGACAGTGACAACTTATACAGTGTTACAAGAGTGCCTCCAGTCAGTTCCTTTTGTAAGGAATAGAGCAACTCAACAACCGTAAGCCCATGATGTGCGGCCCTTACTTTGGGGCTGCAGGGGTGTGCTAGGAATACTTCTGTAAAATCCTGGGGCATTCGGAGCCCTGTAGCTCCTCCTATAGTCCCCCAAAGGCTACCAGGTCTGTTGCCTTTAGATTTTACCAGAGTGCCCAATCCTTATAGGATTGCCCCCTGCCCCAAGTAAGTACCTCTAAATGCTAGGTAGGGTAACTGGGGTGCCATGTCAGGGTAACTCAGACCTTATAGCAGGGTAACCTGGACCTCATGTCAGGGTAACTCAGGCCTTGTTACATGAGCCTTTCCCAAGCCTGCCTTTTATACTACAATCTTATAGTATGTGTAGTTGTCCACTATAGTGAACTAAACTATCCTTACCCATTGACCTCAAGGTCTCTGATATAGGTGTAAGAATAGTTTACTGTAAGACTCCCTCAGGTGGGTCATTACATGACTCCCCTCTTCTCTAAGTTCTGCCCTGGACTGTTAGTGATGTCTTTTATTTCCCAGCTTCGGTACATCCACTATGTCGTGATCTCTTGGCTTGGATGGATACCTCTGGTGAAAATCATTTAGGGCCTCCATGGCCATTCCTTCTAGCATCTCGAAAGGTTCCCATGAATTCTTCTCTGGTCCATAACCTTCCCACACTATTAAGTATTGAACAAAACAGTGGCAGGAACTCATCTTTATCCTGTCATAACAACGACTATCCAGGATAGCTTCAACCATATAGCTTGGCTCATTGTCTACTATCTCTGGTAATGGAACTTCCTTTTGGGGCCTACCTACTGGATCATCATGGTATGGTTCCAGTAAACTGACATTGAACATGGGGTAGATTGACTAACGAGTTGGGAGTTCGAGCTCATATGCCCATGACCCTACCTTTCATTTAACCACAAAGGGGCCAAACATTCAGTGGTGTAACTTCTCCATTGGCCTCTTTGTCCAGATGTTCTTTCGGTTCAACATTACCCGGTCAGCCTTTTTTGCTACTCCATTGGTCATATCTTCCATTGTCACGTATTCTGGAGATGGTAGCCTCTTTTGGTCATGCCACTTCCATTACCTTTCTTGTGCCCCTTGTAAGGTTTCTCTGACCTCTTGCTATAAACCTTTGCAGTTGCGTACTAAGAGCTTACTGCTTGGATGAATCCTTTGGCTATCTGGAACTATGCCTGACCAGTTTGTATGAGGGTTGAATCCATAGTTAATCTCAAAAGGAAAACCCCTAGTAGATTCTGAGGTAGAAGTATTGTAAGCATACTCTGCCAATGGTAACAAAGACACCCAATCGTCTTGCTGATATGAGCAATAGCTCTGAAGATATTGTTCCAATGTCTAGTTCACCCATTCAGTCTGCCCATTAGTTTCTGGGTAGAAAGCTGTTGATATATTAAGCTTGATTTGTAGTAACTTCATCAAGCTTGCCCAAAACCTAGAGGAGAATTGGATATCTCAGTCTGAGATTATCGATTCTGGGAGCCCATGTAGGCACCATATCTCCTTCAGGAATATTAATGCCAACCTTTCTATAGACACCTCCATTGTCAATGGTATAAAGTGAGCCATTTTCGAGAATCGATCAACAATAACCCATATCTTTGTATATCCCTCAGACTCCAGTAATGCTACAATGAAGTCCATGGAAATGTCATTCCATGGTCTTATTGGCACCTCAATTGGTTCAAGTAATCCAAATTTCTTATACTAGACTGTCTTGCTCTATTGATATGTATCGTAAGTACACACATACTCCATGATGTGCTCATCCATCTTTGGCTAGTAGAAGTTTGCCTTGATTCATCCAACTGTCTTGTATGTCGCAAAGTGTCCCTCAATAAGGGAATCATGTTCTGCTTCCATGACTGCTTGCTTCAACCCTTTTGCCTCCGGTATGTACCACCTATTCTTATAGAGTAATAAGTCCTTCTCTACTGAAAAACTAGGGTCAACATCTTTCTGCCCACCTATGACTAACTTGAATATGCGTATGTACTTGTCATCTGTACTAGTTGCTTTCTTAAGCACTTCTAAAAATGAAGATTGCAACCGATAGCCTTGGCAAGATTGCAACACCTATGGTCGCAAGATGTCCTGCTCCTCATTTACAATCCATTGACCTGGTCGGAAAAAGGTTGTTTCAGGGTTTGGTTGAGAATTACCCCCCCTTCAAGGTGGTAGTCCCTATGCCTTGACAATGCATCTGCCTTCTCATTCAACCTACCTTTGGAGTATATAACCTTAAAATTGAACGATTGTAAGAATTCCACCTAGCAGTGTTGCCATCTATTCAGTATCTTGGTACTATTAAAGTATTCAAGATTCTTGTGATCAGTGTATATAATAATTTGATCAGCGACAGACCTCAACAAATGATCCCATTCTTTGAATGCCACCACAATTGCAGTCATTTCTTTATCATGGACATCATAATTCACCTCTGCTGGTACGAACTTCCTACTATCATAGGTCACTAGGTGCCAGTTCTTGTCCTCACAGAGCTGGGACAGAACAGCACCTAATGCAAAGTCACTTGCATCGGTTTGTAACTTTGTTGGCTGGTTAGGGTCAAAGTGTGCTAGAATAGGGCTGGATGTAAACAGCTCCTTCAGTTGTTCAAAAGCCTCCATGCAGGCTGGTGTCCAGTCCCATTTAATATCCTTCCTTGTCAGGTCTGTCAATGGCCTTACTATCTTGCTAAACCCCTTGATGAACCTTTGGTAGAAATTGGCAAAGCCTATAAAGCTTTGTACTTCAATGATGCTCTTTGGACTTGACCAGTTCTTGATCAATTCCACCTTTTCCCTTGTCATTGATATCCCATAATCAGATATCTTATACCCTAGGAATTCAACTTCTCTCTGGTGGAAGGTTGACTTCTTGATGCTAACGCATAAGGCTGTTTCTCACAGTTTTTACATTACTCTCCTAACTAGAGCAACATGCTCCTCTATAGTTTCTGAGTAGATCAGGATATCGTCCATATAAGCGATGACTCCTTCATCTAGTAGACCTCTAAATACATCATTTATCATACTCTGGAAAGTAGATGGTGCATTACATAACTCAAAAGGCATCACAGTATACTCATACAAGTCAGACTAACAATGAAAAGCCGTCTTCCATTCTTCACCCTTTGCCATTCGCAAAAGGTAATAACTGTTTTTCAGATCTAACTTGGTAAATACCATTGCTTTCCCAAGTCTATCCCTCAGCTCATTCATTAGCAGGAGGGGATATCGGTTCTTCACAGTTATCTTGTTCAGTTCTCTATAGTCAATACATAACCGTAGTGTAACATCTGGCTTTGGCACAAATAATATAGGAGCAGCAGCCGGTGAGCTGGATCTCCTGATCTTTCCAGTCACCAGCATCTCATCAAGGTACTCATGAAGTGCCTTTAATTCCTTCATGGAGAGGGGATAGATAGGACCAAAAGGAGGAGTTGTTCCTGCCTGTAGTTTAATCCTGTGATCGTACTTAGAGTGCTGCAGTAAGGACTCTATCCTTTCCTGACTAAAGATATCACTAAAGTCCTTATACTCTGGAAGGAGTTTTATTGCGATATCATTCCCATCTTCATCTGCGAACGTAGCCATCCCAAGCAGATGGATAGATTCTTGATCCTCAGCCATCATTTCTTCCTCAGTGATAAATTCTAATCGCCGGTAACTACATCCAGCTAGACAATTTGCCTTACAGTATGCTGACTGCCAGGCTAGTATACGCTTTTCCTAATCAATGTCCAGGTTATGCTCAGAGAGCCAGGACATTGGAAGATACCCATCAATTTTACCCTCTGGCATTTCTGCAATCTCAAAGCTCATTTTATTTGAGTGGTCTCCTATTTTCATCTTTACCACCTTGGTATAATAGAGACCTGATCCTGGGATATTGTTCCCACTTGCATCTAATATGAGGGAAGGAGTCTTCCTTCAAACACCAGGAATTTGAGTATCCTTTACCCATCTACTACTGAGCACAGCTGCCGTAGCGCCACTATCCAGGAGTAGTACTACTTCCGCACTACTCCTTTTTGCATTCAGTTGCCACTCAAGTCTAACCTTTACCTGGATAAACTTTGTATGTCGCACGGGACCTGAGAGACTCTGCCACTTTCTGGTTCTTTTTTTGCTAGACATTTCTAGTATCAATAATGTTAGTAGGTAAGTAAAGGTATGGGGTCTCTCATCCTTCAATACAAGAGAGGTCAAAATAGGTTAATAGCAGTTAAGTTTAAAGTGTTTTGCAAATAGTTAAGTTTTAAATCATGAGTCAAAATAAGTAGTGCTGTTTACTATCATGCCTGCATGATTTTGGGTACTAAACCCTCCTCAGGTAAACTTGGAAATAACTTTCATTGTATATAATCAAGTCCCGCCTGATGTAAACATAACTAAACCAGATCCAAACAAACCAAGAAGAACCAGACAGAATATAATAAGAAAAACGCAATAGACACATAACAGAGAGAGAATGTTAGGCATATGGAATAGTCTAGTTGGTAGATCACACGACTCTAGGAATAGGTCACGTGTTCAAATCCCTGACATGACATAGTTATTTCTAGTTAATAAAATATTCTCATATGAGATATTTTCTACCAACTAGATAACAACCTGAGCATCATAATCTAATAACACCGACGGGTAGTTATTAGGCCGAGCCTCTTACTTTGAAAGAAGTAGTGCTCCAAGAGGGCCTACTCAAGAATCGGTATGAGAGGTTTTCACTGGATAAGCTATTGGCTCGATCTAGAGCAAAAAGCCCTATATACCCGATGGGCCCTTGTGATGTATCAATATGCAACACAATGGCCGTGCTCATTCATTAAAGCTGATCACTTTATGTTTTGAGGTAGAACAATTGGTATAGTTGCTATTAGGGTGGCATATTCAAATTAAGTTCATATAGTGGAGAGATCGAAGACTACCTACTGGAGGAGTGTTCACACCCCCCAGAAACAATAGGAGTCTGAAGAGATCAAAGCTAAGCAAGGCAAATATTCTCAGGGTCAAGAGTGTTCGCACTTAGGGAAATTAAGAAGTTTTCGACGGAGGTACTTAGATTGTATGAGAGTTGATTGTAGCCCGCGATAACCCAGACGCGGAATATAAATATCGAGGTACTCCCAGCTATTAGAAACATCAAGCAACAGAGAAGAGATCTTATTAATATATTTATTATCTTACCCTTGAAAAAACCTTATTACCCTTACCCTTTCTAAACCTTTGGAAAATATGAGCCTACCTCAATGATCTTCATTTTATCTTACCTTACCTTATTTCAAGCAGCTTACAGCTTAGACCTACCAGCCCTATCTACGGTTGGACTACCCCATAACAGTATATTAATACTCTCCACGTTACCTAGGCTCACTACATACACAATTGCCTCTACCTACTACCTATACCTATATCGATTATGGATCGCATTAGATAAGACTCACACATGCCTTTGGCAATTCAAAGGCCAGGGCGCGATGTACAAATGGAAGAAGGAGCCCCTTCCCCAGCCAGTGATGTGATGTTAATACTAGCCACCACCACTACACAAAACCCCCCTTACCTCTCAAGCGGAACTTCACCAGCAGGATTCTTAAGAGGAAGGAGATCATGGGGAAGGATCGAGAAAAGAACCGCTATCCCGAGAGAAGGATCACACAGCCCCCCAAGGCAGCCGGAGGTTCTGGCTATCTTAAGACACATTATGGAATCCCTAAGCCAAGTTGACTGAAATGCTTCAAGATCCATAAATGAGCAACATATAGCCTATAATGAGCTGTCCGCACGAGTATGCCAATATGCTGATGAGCTCGAAAGCTACTGCACTAGGCTTGATCAGGGAGAACATATAGTGGAAAACGAGTTAAATGGTATAAACATAAAAATGAGCGCCTTCACAGAAGAGGTAGAGACATCTCGCTGGCACTTCCAAGATCAAGTAGCAGCAGAGCAACAAAGACATAATGCTCAACATGAGCAATAACAGGAGATAAGTACTCAACTACATCAGAATATTGACCAGACAGGACAGGCATCCCTCACAAGAGATCAACAATTGGAACAGTTGATCCAACAAGTCCAAGCCCAAGTCGAGATCGACTGGGAACAATGGAGAGCTGCCGAACAAAGAATGGAAGAAATGATGGAACTGGTGCAGCTACAGTTAACTGAAGTAGCTCGCTCAGCAGCTACCCCTTCCATTCCAGCAAGGCAAGCAACCATAGAAACTGCTCCCCCTTCCTCCTCTAGCTCCTTAGCAAGAAGGTCAAAGAAAGGAAAGGAAATCGACTAAGGCCAGCTAGAGGCAATAGAAGGAGGAGGAGGAGGAATAGGAGGAGGGGGCAAAGGACCCCCAATGATGCATGGAGCAGGAGGCGGGGACCCTAACCCCAGCAGCAGCAGCAGCAGCTCCAGCAAGGGTGAAAGCCCAGCCCCAAGTCCGACACCAAGACCTGAAAGCCGGCCCCCCCAAGGGAATGCCCCAGACCCAGACAATCTAATAGACATACTGGGAAGTGTGATTGCCAGAGGAAAGCGGCATGCAGACCCACCATCCATATTTGAGGCTAAGGTCTATGAGGACATTAACACATGGGTGTTACACTGTGAAGACTATTTTGCTAGAAACCTAAGTCAATGGATGGAAGACCATCATAAAATTGTCTACACATTAAAAAGGACGAAGGGAAAAAAGGTCGCACCCTTTACTGAATGGTACAGAAAAAGCATGACAGGGGCCATGGGCGCTCCATTTCAGCCTGAATTAGTCTCTTGAATCAGGTGTACCCAAGAAATTGTTAGCAGATATTCAGGCATCGGGCAGGAAAGAGAGGCAGCATGGGACATGAAAAAAATCCCATACAATAATGACATTGAAGAATACCTCCTTCTACTCGAAAACCTTAATATCAAAGTCAAAATGTCAGGCATTGGATGGAGGCTCCTGGTTGAGGACAAGCTCCCAGAACAAATCCTGAGAAGGCTCTGGGGAGAGACATACGATTCCGATGAAGATTGGCTTAAGGTACTAAGAGGCTTTGGCAAGCTGGAGGAATCTTTCTTACAATGCCAGAACCTTTCCCAGGCAATGGCAAAGGGGCGAAGAAATGCCACGAAAAGAAAGCATGGCAATGAAAATAAAAACCCTGATACCAGATTTAACAAGAAGCCATGGTTGCCAAAATCTGCCACAATGGGGTGGAAGACACAAAAACGGAATGTGGGAGAAAACAATCCATTGCCGATACACACGGATTGGAAGAAAGCTCATGAGGGAATTCCGCAAACTCTGGTAGACAAAAGGAAAGAAACACCAGGCTCATGCACCCATTGGGGACTTACCAACCACAAGTGGGGCATGTGTAGAAGAGCAGCCATGGTTAGTTCTGTAACTCGACGCAGATAGCCAAAAAGACAGAACACTCGATTGGAGGTCTGGGCCCCCCAAGAGAGGCGGCCACAGGTTGGTCAAGTGGCAATGACTAGGCTGCCACCACAACTTTGGGAACTATCTGACCCAGGATCCAATTGAGGGGAATCCAGCGAGGTCTACACACCCTCTTCTCAGCTCAAGAGCATTGGACTGGTCACCGTCTAATTGAAAGGGTTACTCCTGATACTGATTTGGGTCTGTGCATAAGCTAAAGGAGGCAAAGGGGTTGAGTAGACAAGGAAGGGATTGGCACCATACAGTGACAGCATATGGGTACTTGTGGTCTGGCACAAACTCGCAATGAGGGCTCATATCCCACCAGACTTAAATCTTTGCCCACGCTGATAGCACAGGCGGATTGCACCCACGCTTTGCCATGAGAAAAGCACTGCTCAGGTTATATTTGGGAACCCCTTGGCAGGGGGTAAAGACTGCTAGTAGTGGGCTACCCAATAACCGTAAAATATTCTTTTCTTGTCAATTTACCTGAGGAGACCTGATTGGTCAAAATAACGTGGGCGTTATAGTAAACTCAAAAGCTTTACACCCCGCATACCCGACTATATGAAAAACTGCAAGATTGAAATGATTAACACCTACACCGATTATACCTTAGTACTAACATGACTTCACTTGGTACATGCCTTAACCTGGGACCAGGAACTTTTATCCTTTGTCCTAAGGGAACCATCATTTTTTGTACACCCCACAGGGAACATCTGTATAAAAATCCAGGAATATACTAAAATACAGCATAGTACTATTATCTCTTTGTGCCAAATACTCCTCAATGCACACCAAAGACCTCAAGTACCTAGGTACACTAGGTCAACATACTCATCCAGACAAAAATTTTGCTCAAGAAGAACTCTCGAACCCTCATTAAGCATGAAAGGACCTGTTGAAGTCCATACCAGATTCTGGTTGTAAGAGATGATGAAGAGGAAACATATCAAAATGGAGCCATCGGGTAAGTGACGCAAACTTATTGCCCTGCAACCTACCCTCTATGAGCATTTGGAAGGTCATGTACACCTCCATGTCAAAGGAAAACACTACCATATCCAAGTCTTGCTAGACTCGGGGGCAGATGTTTTTGTCTTAAATGAAAAATTGGTACGAGAATTAGATGTACCCTGTATAACCCAAAAAAATTGCATTCCAATTAAAGGCTTTATGGGCGACATCACCAAGGCTAGTGGCAAACAATATACTATGCCCATAAAAATGGAGATAGGAGTGAATCGCCACACCACCAAAGTCTCCTGTGAAGTAGCACCTGCAGATAGATGGGGAATGATAATACCCTATGGATGGTCGAAAGAACACCCCATATCTAACATAATCTATCTGGATAGTTGGGAATTTCAAAACCAGAAATGTCATGACCACTGTGGTCCAGGTACATGGTGCGACTGGGAAGAACAACCTGAATGGGACAATGACATAGCACACGATCCAGACGCGACAGTTGTTGGTCTGGTAAGCTCTATTGATGAGAGCAGGGAACTGGTGATCAGCCAGTTACCAGAAGAATACCTGAATTATACAGACCTCTTTCTACCTTCGGCTGCGGAAAAATTACCACAAAGAAGGACCTTCGATCACGCAATTGACCTTAAGGAGGGTCTAAGTCCCCCTTGGGGACCCATTTACAAGCTCTCCGCCTCCCAATTAGAGGCTCTATGCATATACCTAAATGAGATGTTAGAACAAGGAAAAATCAGACCTAGCATGGCGCCATGTGGGGCTCCGATACTGTTTGTACCAAAGCCAAACGGTGGCTGGCACCTATGCATTGATTATAGAGACCTCAATAAGGTCATGATATCCAATAAATACCCACTCCCCCTGATGACAGAGTTACGAGACCGAGTCGTTGGCTCAACTATCTTCACTAAATTAGACCTAAAAGATGGGTTCCACCTAATTAGGATTAAAGAAGGAGACAAATGGAAGACAGCCTTCCGGACTTGCTATGGGCACTTTGAATACAAAGTCATACCATTTGGGCTGGTTAATGCCCCAGCTACCTTTCAAGCAATGATGAACACCATATTAAGAGAATTCCTAGATCATGGAGTTGTGGTCTATATGGATGACATTCTCATCTACTTGGCAGATGAAGCAAGTCATGTGGAGCTAGTGCGAAAGGTGTTAGCGCGCCTAAGAGAATACCAACTGGCAGTGTCTATCGCAAAGTCTTACTTTTACGTTACCACAGTGGAATTTCTTGGTTACGTAGTAACCATAAAAGGAGTCTCCATGAGTGAGAAAAATGTGGAGTCTATTTGAAACTGGAAGCAGCCAAAATCAGTAAAAGACATACAAATCTTCATGGGGTTTGCAAATTTTTACCAAAGATTTATCAAGGATTTCTCAGCAATTTGCAAACCAATTACAGAACTCCTGAAAGGAAATTCTAAACATTTCGCCTGGGGAAGAGAACAGGACAAAGCTTTTGAATTCCTGAAGGAACAATTTATGATGGCACCAATTCTTTGCCATTTTGACCCCATGAAAGAGACAATAGTGGAAACTGATGCAAGCAATTTTGCACTTGGCTGTGTTCTATCACAGCTTGTAAAGAAAAAACTACACCTGGTAGCATTCCACTCACGAAAATTCGGCCCTGTGGAACGAAACTACGATGTTCATGACAAGGAATTGTTGGCAACTGTAGAAGCCTTTAAAGAATGGCGCCACTACTTAGCAGGAACTGAGGTCGCCATCATCGTTTACATGGACCATCAGAATTTACAGTACTTCCTCACCACCAAGGCATGGAGTGCAAGACAAATTCGGTGGGCCCAAAAGCTAGCGGACTTTAACTTCTGCATTGTTTACCGACCGGGAACCTGGGGCGAGAAACCAGATGCATTGAGTAGATGGCCGGAGTACTATCCTGAAGGGGGAGCTACCCATAGTGAACAGTCAATCTTAAAGCCAGAAAACTTCCTACAAATCGCTGTGGTATGGAAAAACCCTGGGGACAAAAGACTAACCCCCACAAAAGACATGGAACTTGATCCCAGGCCAGAGAATGACCAGATGTCAGAGACAGAAGACTTGGATGAAAGCACGGAGCCACCGAGAATCTGAGTCCATAGACTGGCACAGAGTGCTAGGATCCCCACTAGAGGATCAACACTCGCAGCAGGACATGACTTGTATAGTATGGATATGCTAACCATCCCCGGAAAGGGACAGGCCCTGGTTGCAACAGGAATAGCTATAGGGATTCCTAAAGGAACCTATGGGCAAATTGCACCCCGAAGTGGATTGGCGCTTAAACATGGCATACACATAGGCACCAGGGTGATAGACGCTGACTATACTGTTGAAATAAAAGTCTTAATGGTTAACCTGATGGAGGTGGATTAAAAAATCTCCAAGGAGGATCGAATAGCTCAAATTATTATCGAGAAAATCGACAACACCGAGCTCCTGGAAGTGGCAGACTTGGCAATAACAGAATGAGCTGATGCAGGCTTTAGAAGCAGTGACCTGCTTGGGAAAAAGCCAACAGTATGCTTTCTACAAGCGAGCTCTAGAAACAATGAACATTTTGACCATTACAATGAGGAACACAATCCTAAACTATCACAAGAAGTGGTAATGTTGTCCAATGCAATCATCGCAAGAGCGGAAATGAAGAAGTTCGATGTAGACTTTGTGGCCAAAGTCAAAGAAGCAGCTGAACGAGATGAAGAGCGGGTCATGAGAAGGCAGGGGTTAGAAAGACTGAGGAATGATGGCATGGACCTCCCCAAATTCTGGAACTTGAAGGATGGGCTGGTATACTACAAAGACCGGCTTTTTATCCCAGCAGATGAAGGTATCCAAACCCTCATAATGAATGGATGCCATGACTCAAAACTCGCCAGACACTTCGGCCAGGGAAAAACCCTAGAAATAGTCATACGAGACTTCTACTGGAAGGGGTTAACAGGCTGGGTTAATGACTATGTCAGATCCTGCGATGAATGTCAACACAATAAATCTCCTTGACATGCAAGATATGGGTTACTTCAACCCTTACAAGTATCATATGTGGTCTGGACATTTATCTTGACCGATTTTATTGTTCAACTACCAGAATCGCAGGGACACACCCAGATCATGGTCATAGTGGATTGGTTCACCAAGATGGCACATTTTGTCAGTCTAAAAGAAAATGCGACCGCAAAAGATGTCGTCAACGTCTTCCTCTGAGAAGTATGGAAACTCCACAGGCTACCCACAAAAATTATTTCTGACATGGATGCAAAGTTTCAAGGCCAGTTTTGGGAATCATTGTGCCAGGCTCTGGGAATTAAAAGAAGAATGTCAATGGCATACCACCCTCAGACAGATGGGTAAACCGAAAGAACCAACCAAGTACTGGAAGGTTACTTATGAAGCTTTGTCAACTACAATCAGGATGATTGGTATCAACTCCTGCTGGTGGCAGAATATACCTACAACAACTCTACCACCAATGCACACAAATTGACTCCCTTCTTTGCGAACTATGGTTTCCATCCACAGACAGAATGGATGAGAGAACCTGAGACTCAAAATCTAGGTGCGGCCCTGTATGCGCACTGGATGAAAAATATACATGAATAAGCCAAGGAGACACTGGAATCTACACAAGAGGCCATGTCAAGGTATTACGATCGAAAAGCCAGGGAGCAACCAGACATAAAAGTTGGAGACCAAGTCATGCTCAACGGCAAAAATATGTGGTCAAAACGGCCCTCGAAGAAGCTGAGCCCAAAGCTTTACGGGCCTTTTGAAGTATTGGAAAAGAAAGGCGAACGAGCCTACAAGCTCCAAATACCGGACCGATGGAAAATCCACCCAGTCTTTCATGTAGCGCTGCACAAAGCCTACCCAGTTTCTATTCAGCCAGGACAGGCACAGGCACCCCACAACCCAGAAGAAGTCGAAGGTGACTTAGAATGTGAAGTGGAGAGAATCGTGAGAAGTGAAATAATATCATATATGAGATGAGTTAAAGGATGAAATAAAGTCCTCTGAGAGCTCCGATATTTCGTGAAATGGAAAGATTGTTCTGAAGATGAGAACACCTGGGAACCTCCAGAGCACCTAGAGCATGCCAAGGAATTAGTGGAGGAATTTCATAGGTTGAATCTGGAAATGCCAGGACAGGCAGGATTGAAATAAGGTGGCAAGGTTTTCTTTGCATGGTCAAGCAAATGCCCGAAAGTTTTTTACCCTACCATGTTGAGTTCCCAGGAAAGGAAGTTTTTTTTTTATTATTATTATTTTTTTTATTTATTTACTTTTTTTGAAAAGGAGACATTTGAGACGAAGTCTCGGGAGGGGGAGCTACTGTTAGGCATATGGAATAGTCTAGTCGGTGGATCACATGACTCTAGGGATAGGTCAGGTGTTCAAATCCCTGACATGACATAGTTATTTCTAGTTAATAAAACAATCTCGTATGAGATATTTTCTACCAACTAGATAACGACCTGAGCATCGTGATCTAATAATACTGATGGGTAGTTATTAGGCTGAGCCTCTTGCTTTGAAAGAAGTAGTGCCCCAAGAGGGTCTACTCAAGAATTGGTATGAGAGGTTTTCGCTGGATAAGCTATTGGCTCGATCCAGAGCAAAAAACCCTATATACCGGATGGGCCCTTGTGATGCATCAATATGCAACACAATGGCCGTGCTCATTCATTAAATCTGATCACTTTATGTTTTGAGGCAGAACAATTGGTATAGTTGCCATTAGGGTGGCATATTCAAATTAAGTTCATATAGTGGAGAGATCGAAGACTACCTACTGGAGGAGTGTTCATACCCCCCAGAAACAATAGGAGTCTGAAGAGATCAAAGCTAAGCAAGGCAAATATTCTCAGGGTTAAGAGTGTTCGCACTTAGGGAAATTACGAAGTTTTCGACGGAGGTACTTAGATTGTATGAGAGTTGATTGTAGCCCGCGATAATCCAGACGCGGAATATAAATATCAAGGTACTCCCAGCTATTAGAAACATCAAGCAATGGAGAAGAGATCTTATTAATATATTTATTATCTTACCCTTAAAAAAACCTTATTACCCTTACCCTTTCTAAACCTTTGGAAAATATGAGCCTACCTCAACGATCTTTGTTTTATCTTACCTTACCTTATTTCAAGCAGCTTACAGCTTAGACCTACCGGCCCTATCTATGGTTGGACTACCCCATAACAGAGAACCCCTAATACCGAAAATTTATAAAAAAACCTTTTCCATCCTTGACTCCACTGAGCCTAGTCAAATTTAGCTTTCTATACATAGTCTTTGGAGGGTGGACTTACTTTATCCATCTCCAGTCTATTAAGTTTATCACCCTAGCATGCCATCGTTGGCCTAGGGAATTGTTGGTTGCTATCTAAATTCTCTTTGGAGTGTTACTTACCTAGTCCGAAGCATCCGTATCAACCTCCATTATCTGAGGAGTTGATTCCCAGAATTCAAGAATTTTTCTAGTAACAGGAGGAGGGGCCTCAATGCACTTAACTTTGTTAGAGGGACCAGATGTATGGCCCGCCTCTTCTGCAGATTGCTTGCATGCCTTGACTGGCTTGGAAGAGCTAACAACCAGAGTAACCAAGGTACACCTCCACCAGAAGTGACTTGGTTATCCACATTTGGTGCATTGACCTAACTTTCAGTGCTTATCAAGGAGCATGCTAGGAATATTCTTGTGAGCGATTAAATACTCAGAATTTTCCGGCTTTGACTGACAGCTACCTGAAAAGTCAGCAGGTTTGGGATTCTACTTACTCAAACCCTTTCCCTTCTTCTGTTGCTTCTTTGAGGAATGCTTGTCCTCACTCTTATCATGACTGGATCCTTTATCCTTAACTGCTGTCCGGCTAAAGTGTGTATTGTCTTTCAAGTCATGGCCAGTTTTCCTTAGGAGATCGAGGTACTCATAGACATCCTCAGGATGGGGGTTCTTCTCAGCCCAGGCTGTCTGCAGTTCTGACGTAATTCTGATATGCACCTTGAATTTCACTGCTCGTCCATCCGTATACCCTAGTTTAGTCATTAGATCAATGACCTTGTTCCAGTACTTATTTACTTGTCCGGGTTTCATCTCCAAAGAGGTCCACTCAGCTAAAGAGTGATCCCGATCGGCATGTCCTCCGAAACTGGTTTCTAGATGATGGCAGAATCCTTCCCAGGTATGTAGCTTGTTGTCTGAGTTAAATGGCATTCCACTTTGTTGGGTGGCCTCCTCATTAATATAATGGTGGAGACCCATATACCAGCTTTTGGCAGAACCTTCTAAGAGAGCGATAACCAAGCTAATCTTATCCATGTCTTCAGTGACAGACTCATGGAAATAATTAAACTTGATTTCCACATCACTAAGGAACCTCAGAGTGTCATTAACATCCCCGATAAAAGCCTTAACATCACCTAATTTCTCAGGTTTCTTAGGCTTTACCTTGGAAGCTGTCTTGCTTTCCTTCTTACATGACTGTAAGAATTTGGCTAGCTTACGAGTTCTGCGGTCATAGAGTCTCTTCTTTGAGTCATTCCGGTTTGACTTACATTGCCCAAGGAATTGCTCAAGATCAGGGAGGGAGTTGGCATCATCATCTGAGCTGCTAGAGGAATCGGAACTACCCAGATCTCCTCCAGCCCTAGCGTTTCCACCTATAGGAGGTATGTTACCTCCGCCTCCCCCCAGAACATCATATCCATCAAAAGATTCCTCTGAACTACCCAGTCCACTAAAACAGGAACCACCCCTGGATGGTAGGACTGGGTGTGGTGTTGGAGGGGGTAAGCGAGTACTATCTGATTGACTTGGAGTTCCCATTACTTGCCTAGGTTTGAACCAGGATTGTTGGTATTCCAAATAAGTCTCCGGTGCAAGTGGGAGTCCTTGGTGGCAAAGTGAGTATTACAAACCTGGCATGGTTTGTAATGGTTTCATTTGTTAAAAAGTTTTTCACATGACTCAGTTGAGTCATACGATGATATGTTTTTACACTATGACTCAGGTACGAGTCATAGGGTCTATTACAAACCCGGCATGGTTTGTAATGGTTTCATTTGTTAAAAGGTTTTTCACATGACTCAGTTGAGTCATACGATGATATGTTTTCGCACTATGACTCACATAGGAGTCATAGGGTTTCACATGACTCATAGTTATGAGTTATAGTTGTTTATGTTTGAAATTGATAGGTATGTTGAGCGTTGACTCATAGGTGCGCCTATGAGTCATGAGGATCAAGAGGCATGACTTCGTTTATACGAGTCATGAGGTTTCGCACATGACCCCTTTAAGGTCATGGGACTTTTGCACATGACCAAGTATGGTCATGAGGTTATAGGTTACACGAGTGTATGAGTCACAGTTGTGACTCATTTGATTTGTAAGTGGGTTGCTGGAAGAACTATATAAGGAGGTCAGTAGTGTTATGGGGTAGTCCAACCGTAGATAGGGCCGGTAGGTCTAGGCCGTAAGCTTCTTGAAAGAAGGTAAGGTAGGATAAAACAAAGATCGTTAAGGTAGGCTCGTATTTTCCAAAGTATTTAGAAAGAATATGTGTAATAATAGTTTTTTCAAGAGTAAGTTAATGAATATATTAATAAGATCTCTTCTCCGTTGCTTGATGTTTCTGATAGCTGGGAGTACCTCGATATTTATATTCCGCGTCTGGGTTATTGCGGGCTACAACCAACTCCCATACTATCTAAGTACCTCCGTCAAAAACCTCTTAACTTTCTTAAGTGCGAACACCTTTGACCCTGAGAATATTTGCCTTGCTTAGCTTTGATCTCTTCGAACTCCTATTGTTTCTGGGGGTGTGAACACCCCTCCAGTAGGTAGCCTTCGATCTCTGCACTATATGAACTTAATTTGAGTATGCCGCCCTAATGGCAACTATACCAATTGTCCTGCCTCAAAACATAAAGTGATCAGCTTTAATGAATGAGCGCAGCCATTGTGTTGCATATTGATGCATCACAAGGCCCATCGGATATATAGGGTTTTTTACTCTGGATCGAGCCAATAGCTTATCCAGTGAAAACCTCTCATACCGATTCTCAAGTAGGCCCTCTTGGGGCACTTACTTCTTTCAAAGCAAGAGGCTCGGCTCTATGGCTACCCATCGGTGCCATAGGCTGACGATATTCGGTCACTAAGATTTCTTCCCAAATCGTCCCATCACTTATCAGCCATAATATTTAACTGCTAATGTACAAGGTAATAGCTTGCTCAAAACTTAACCAAACTCCTCCGAGTCACTTCCCATGAGTCGCCAAAGGTGCCCTCTCATATATCCTACGGACAGCATCAGGTCGGACGGACGGCGACGACGTATATGGTGTTATGCTGAAGGTGCCATTTATGGTGGCTAAAGTGTCGGGACGCAACTCGGCCGTAATATCGTAATGACGCCCGGTCCCTACATGGGGGCTGCAGGGGTATGGTAGAAATAATCCTATGTAAAGGCCAGGTAACTTTGGCCCTTTTTCCATATGCCTAACAAGTAGGACCTGATAGTTAGTTCTTCACACAACCACCTATGTTATTTCCTATCTTATAAGTTATCAATAAAACACCTTTACACTCTTTACTACAAAAGACAAACCATCACGAAGAGGAACAGAATCAATACTAGTTAACACTATAAGGACTTAGTATTGACAACGGTCAATATCTAAGACGTAGTGTAAGATAACCAGTATTGATAATTCTCGAAGGAAAGAGAATACAATAGAAGATAAGTAAGTATTATCTCTAAGAAAAAACTAACAATAGGTTCGTTGCCTGTTGCAAGATATAAGGAAGGAAAGATCATATAGCGGATTGTAACAGTGAGCCACAGAAATCACATGGAGTTTTTTCAACTTCAGGTCTTTTTTCTCTTGACATACTTTGTCTCAGTGGGTGCCTAACTGCCTGTGAAGGAAGTTTAATACACCCGTCGACATGGTGATAGTGTCTTTCAAAAAGTGACCCTCCCTCAACCCAACAAGCAGGGTAACAATCACTCATAAATAACTGTGCCCAAGCCCATGGGACCCCTAGATGTTGACCAAAACCACTGCCCGAAGGCTTAGGTCCTGGGGCTGGTGGAATAACTGCAGGAGTATTGCGCACTGGCATCTGTAGTGCCTGTCCTGTAGGAACTGGCGTTGCACTACCAAAGGGTCTCTCCACTGTGAGTGGTCAGACTGCAACTGCCAGGGTATTCCTGGCTCTTGAAAGAGTTGTTGATGTTTCTCTGACAGGTGGGGTCTGCCTTGTCCATCTTTCAACCCTTGGTATGAGCCTAGTCATAGGACCTAGCACCTCAGAGGGACTATTGTCTCTACTCCTCCATGCTCTTCGGGGTGGGTTGGATGGAGCCTGTGAGGCTTCCTGAGAGAACTGCTCTTCCCAATCATTACTGATTTCTTGTATCCCTAAAGGGGTGAGAAATTGCCTTTCTTGTGCCTTCTACAACATTTCATGAAGCTTCAGACCAAAGTTAGATGTACATTTTTCAGTAAGTACTAATAGATGGGAAGGAGCATCTCTCATAATTGAATCATTATTGGAGTCTATTACATATCCGCCTTGGATTGCCTTCTCTAGAGCTCCGATCCTGGTGGTTAGCGAGTTGGCATTTTGGATGTGCTCATGAAATGCAGCCTGTTGATCCAACATCCAACTCCATGCTATCTTCACCATATCCTAACAAAATGCAGCTTGCCTTTGCTCATTCCAGAAATGTAACTGTTCCTGAGTTGCATGAAATTGACGACGGATTTCCCAAAGGATATATGGTTCAACATATGTGCATGTGAAGTCTGCAAAGCTGATACCCTGATTATCGACACTCATCATTTCAGTAAACTCGGCATCATGGGAAAAGGATTGCATGAGGGCCCTCGAGTCTGCAACAACTAATTCTTGACATACCTGAGGAACTTCAATGGGAGCAGCTTCAAGCAATAGTGGCACAGGTTCCCACTCCAAACCCTGTAGATCTGTGAAGATACTGACTTGTAGGGTTTGGGCAGCATGTTCCTGTACCGCAGGGTCAGTAAAACCAACTTCAGAAGACATAATTCTTTCCACCTGATGCTTCTTGTGCCAGACAAGCAACTCGTACTCGAATATGTCAACGTAGGAAGGTTTTTTGGTAACAAGTTCAAGAGAGTTAAGCGAGGAAGTCACTTAACGATATACTATAATGGGGGCACCCTAAGGGAAGATGGATCCCAAGTTCGCGACTGCACTGAAGTGACTCAAAGATCAAAAGTGATAATCAACAGTAGAGTAAAGAAGAATCAAAACAGTAAAACTTAATATCATTAAGCCGCAACTTCACTCAGTAAGTTTCTCGAGAGGTAGTTGATTGCCAGAGTAGAGTGGGACTCATATATAGTTTAAGTAGAATATCATATACTGCCAGTTCCCACCCATTACTACTCTAACTTAATCATGAGCACACTCGTCTCCTCAGGGCTGGCCAACACACACCACCCAGGATATTGTTCCTTTGTGGATGTTGGTCCGCTCTGGCTAAATCTCCTTCTGATATCAAGTGTTTCAGTGCTGCATCTCTAATGCAACCGCAGGAGAAAAACTCTTCATATCGTTGACATGCTAGTGGCGAACTATCATGCAACTGAGGAGATATACCATTTATGAACTCTCATACCCATATGCATTTCATCTATGCAAGCCTTTAGTAGACATAGCTCTCATGATCGAGCTAAACCTTCTACTTCATTCTAGTCAAGTCTTTGCCTGATAGGAAAGTCTATTCGGCTCCTCTGGTGGGGCACCTTGGTGATTGGCCTGGTGGGCGCTACCCACAGTCAACTCCCTAAAAGCACCCCTACCATGATAAGAATCATGCTTTTAGAGTTCTCAAACAACCCCAATAGTCTTACAGCGATTGGGTACGAGTTGGGTCTATGTGCAATTCACCTGCCCAGAGATGCCTGAACATTTTCTGGGCCACCCCAGGACTACCTGGGAGGCTCTGGACAACCCTTCTGGTATTACCTGAGTAACCCCTTCAGTTCTTGTCCGTTTTACACATATTTGGTACCAGAAGATAGCCCTTCTTCTGGAGCACACCCTATGTCCTCTCATATATCCTATGGACAGCATCCAGTCGGACAGATGGTGACAACCTATATGGTATTACAAGAGTGCCTCCAGTCAGTTCCTTTTGTAAGGAATAGAGCAACTCAACAACCGTAAGCCCATGACGTGCGGTCCTTACACTGGGGCTGCAGGGGGGTGTTAGGAATACCTCTGTAAAATCCTGGGGCATTCGGAGCCTTGTAGCTCCTCCTATAGTCCCCCAAAGGCTACCAGGTCTGTTGCCTTTAGATTTTACCAGAGTGCCCAATCCTTATAGGATCACCTCCTGCCCCAAGTAAGTACCTCTAAATGCTAGGTAGGGTAACTTGGGTGCCATGTCAGGGTAACTCAGACCTTATGGCAGGGTAACCCAGACCTCATGTCTGGGTAACCCAGGCCTCATGTCAGGGTAACTCAGGCCTCATTACATGAGCCTTTCCCATGCCTGACTTTTATACTACAATCTTATAGTATGTGTAGTTGTCCACTATAGTGAACCAAACTATCCTTACCCGTTGACCTCAAGGTCTCTGGTATGGGTGTAAGAATAGTTTACTGTAAGACTCCCTCAGGTGGGTCGTTACATCAGCAAAGATTGAAGGCAAAGATAAAAAGTTTGAGTTCTTGAACCACCAGATTGCTCAGCAAGCAGAGCTTTGACGTGAGGAGTTGGATCTCAAGCAAGAGAAATTAGCTCTTAAGAAAGAGAAGGCAAAAGCTGAGCAACAAAAAACTGAACTATTGTTACTTCAACTTCATACATCTATTGAAGCCAATACCCAACAGCATTCTGGCTCTAGTACGAACTCCAACTGTACCAATTACCCCACCCCATTCTAACCACTCACCAATATCTCTTTTCTCCAAATTTTCCTATTCTATCATTCCTTCATCCTTTTCTATTTTTCTTTCTTCTCTTCCTCTATTTCTCATTTATGTTTTTCTTTTTTCATACACTCTTTTATTTTCTTTTTCTTTTTCTCTTTGCTTCTCTGTTTCTTTCTTTCTTTTAGCTTTCTTCTTTTTGTTTTTTCTCTTTTCAGTCTCTTGGTCCCTTCTTCACTTCTTTTCCTCTTCTCCACTTCTCTCATTTCATACTTCTTTTCTTTTTTCCTTCTTTCCTTCTCTACTTTTCACATTCTTTACTTTTTTCTTCCATCTTTTCTTTTCTGATTCTTTCCCTCTTTCCCTTTGTTTATTTTTTCTATTTTTTTCTCTTTTTCTTCTCTTATTTCTCTCTTCTTTTTCTCTTTCCTTTCTGTTCTTCCTTTTCTTATTCTTTCTCTCTTTCTATCCTTCCCTTCTTCCTATCTTTCAACCTTTTTTCCTTTTTCTCTTCCTTTTTTTTTTTCTTTTTTTTTTCTTTTTTCCTTCTCTCTTCCTTCATACTCTCTATTTTTCCTTCTCCTACTAATTTTATTTATTTATTCTTTTTTCCTTCTCTCTCCTTCCTTCCTCTCTTTTCTCTCTCTCTCTTCTTTCTCTATTCTTTTATCTCCTTCTTTGTCTTACTCGATCTTCTTGCTTTGTATATTTGCTCTTTTTATTCTTCCTTCTTTTTATTCTTCCTTCTTTTGGCTCTTTTTTTTTTTTTTTTTTTTTTTTTTCTTTTTTGCCTCTCTTTTTCTGCCTTCCTGCTTTGTACTGTCAGGGTTTTTTTTTTCCCTTTTTTTCTTCCTTTTTTTTCTGAAGACTTCTATGTATTATATAGGTTATATAGTTTTGAATATTATTGGTATTTCAATTGACTTATGAAAGTAGACTTAATGTACATTAAAATAACTGTGCATTCTGTTCCTCCATTCTATTCCTTCAAGTCGCTCACTTTCTAATCATAGTGGTTGGTCAACCTCTTCATCTTCATATTCTCTTTCTACTTGTTCTACATGTAATTCCTCATCTTGTAGCTGCCACATCTGATCATCTTCAGTGTCTACTAGGAAATTATGAAGTACGATACAGGCCAAAATCCAACCAATCACATGTCCATGATCCATTTTTCTGCATATATGGATCGGAATTGCCTGCAATGATTGCCATCGATTTTTTAAAACTCTGAATGCATGTTCGATCTTTACCTAGGCTTCTGCCAACCAAAGATTAAACTCTTGATATCCTCCTGCCTCTGTCCTAGCCCACAGCTCTTTATAGGGAGTCATGCATCATCTTGTGATGTGATATGCCTTATCTACCAGAACATACTCATCAGGACACCAAAAAAAAAGGGTCGGACTCTGAAAGAAGCTACTCTTGCAAAATACAGTAGCATCACTAATAGATCCTGGATAGCCACTAGAAATGAAGGTAAACCGCCATTGCTCATCGCAAATCACTTGGATACTAAGTGTATATTTCTTTTTTCAATTGAAATAGGTTTTGCTATGATATGACAGTCTATATTGCAGAGTCATATCTGTTCCATTGAGGCACCCTACATATCCTGGAAATTCGCTTCTTGACTCAATCTCAGTCCACGTTCTCCTATCCTCTCAACTTCCAGGTATAGGCCATTGGACAAAGCATGGTAGGAGTTGTACTAATGCCATTATACAGTGATTATGATAGAGGTAGGTGGTACCCTCAACAATTCTCATCTGTGCTGCTCCCTGTACAGTTGATATTCCAAATGATCCTAGAAAGTACAGGGTTGTTGCTAACTGGACTATAGGAGGAACCTGCAGATTATGTGAATTGTTTTGAAAAATCAGATCAGATTAGACAATTTGGGCAAGTGAATAAAATGACTCTTGTGTCTTGCGAAAAAAATAAATAAATTGATCACTTGACATCCAATAAATCTATTGTAAGTTAATATTCTAATTCTTTTTTTTTTTTCATGCTTTGTTTAGATTATATACATGATAGTTGAACAAATACTTACTATGTGGAATAGGCTCCCTTGGTACAAGATAGTGAATTCTTGGAATTCCAAGAAGGAGCAACTCAACTGCCTCCACAATCTCCACTGTCAAAATCTCACTTCTTTTATCCCAACTTGTTCTGATATACTCTTCTTCCATAAGACCACCTTCCTCAAAATCAAGTAATAACCAACTTGAAATCTTCTCACCACTTTTGACTCTCTCTCTTTATTGTCTGACCACTCCCACTTCTTTCCCAAAACCCTACCCCCTGCCTATCCTACTGCCCTGACTGCGGCTCTCAGACAAAATTTGTCGCACAAGGTCAAAATCATCTTCAGCAAAAACGATTGTCAATAGTCTATTGGCCAACCATATATCTCGCAGTTGGGATAATAATAGTTGGGCTTTTTCTGATATTTGTAGCATCTTCACTCTTGGTTTTTGATGGATCATCTGACAGCCAGCCCCTCACCTCACTTACTTTACATTTATTACTTACATCCTTCACAGTCCTTTTACCCACTGTCCTAACACAAAAAACCTATTTTGTGTTGTAAGGTAAAGTGATAGTATTTTAGCTGCTTCTGTCTGTGCCAAGCTTACATGAAACAGTGAAGTACACTAAGCTTTTCCAAGTTTTCCAACTTTGAATACCCCTACTGTATTCATTTTCTACATGTAGATTATTGTGTTGTAATGGAGAGGATGTGTTTCTACAATATCAACAGTGATATGTGGTACCTTCACTGCAATTCCGTTACCAGTTTTGGAATTGGGGTTGGGATTGTTGGGGAGTCAAAGGATGCAGATGCTCAGGGCCACTGCATCTCATGATCTTGAGAGGTTCGGATGTCTGATCCGATTGGTTGTGGTGTTCAATTATACTTTCAACTTTCCACTTTAGGTTTCTACTGTATTTCAATGCAGTGCTGGTAATACTTGAGTAATAAGTGGTCAATTGTAGTACTAAACCTCTGTCCCAGTGCTGGTATCAGCACCTTTACCGACCTGACCAGTAGGGGTTTTCAAAGTTAAAAATGTAAATTGTAGTAAAATGGTAAATACTCAGACATGCATTAGTACGCATTAGTGTACATATTTCTCACAGCCAATTGTATCATGATCTCATAAATGCATATTTGAAACCCCATTAGGAATGAAAGTTTACTAGTATGTAAAGTAAAAAAAAATTTTAATTTATGTCATATGTTGATAATGGTCAAAAGAGAGTTGGCCAAAAGAGACTTGGAAACCTTTACCACAGGAGAGAAGCAAAAGACAACAAGATGGCAGGAAGAAATCACAACATACATTTTATTTGGATGAAGGAAGAAAATTAACTATTGATCCAATGGCTGAAAAATCCTGACAACCTTCGCAAAATACAAAAAGGCTCTGGAATTTCGAAGAGCATGATTTTTACTGAAATTGCAGCTCATATTCCTATGAAGCCTATTGTTACGATTGGCTATAAGTATGATAATTTGATAAAATCATACAAGGCAGTGGTGAAGATGAACAATCAATCAGGATGGGGGCTTATACAAGAAGATTTAGATGAAGGAAGATGAACATTGAGAGGTATGTACTTTATTTTTGAAATAATAATATGTAAATAAAAATAAAATAAAAATGAGAGAACAAAACAAAGCTAATTACAAGAACTTGATTTTTAATAGAAAAAATCTTGTTGTGATGCCCATATTTCTTCTGTTTAGATAATATCCTGGGAGACCACCCAAACATCCAACCTCCTCTTTTTTTTGACTCAGGCTCTGAGGCCAGAGCTATGGTCGGAGCAATTGATACTCTCCTGGAAGCCATCTGCCCATCCAAGGAGACTGAGAGTGATGAGAGGGAGAGAAGAGAGATAGAAGGTGAAGCAGAAAGAGGGCAGAGAGAAGTTAACCTTCAGATTCTGGGATCTGAAAATCTCAGAGTGGGTAGGGAGGTGGGTAACGAACCTTGCCGAGTTATTGAAAGAGGAGGAAAAGAGAGAAATGATGGAAGGGAAAGTAGTGAGAGTAGGGAAAATATTGGGAGAGAGGTGGAAGGCAAGATGCTGGAAGAAGAAGAAGGATTAGTATTGGAGGAACTAGGATATACTGAAGGTGGAAGGAAAGAGGAAATAGGGGAGGAAGTCGGAATGAATTACAAGGAGCTGAGAAAAGAGGAGGAAAAATGACACCTGTAGGACTTGGAAGAGCAAGAGAAGTTAGTGAAATAGGTGAAGGTAGAATAATAGGTATGAAGCCAGAAGGAAAAGAGTGAAGCTTACACAAAAAGGAAATTGGTACTAAGCAAAGAATTGACAGGAGCAGGTCAGTGGGAAATTCAAGGAGAAGAATGTAATGAGAGAAGAAGTTAGACAGTACCTGCAAGGAGAACTGAAGGTTGAGGAACAGCCGGAGCCCAAAGAGAAATCCACTCCACCTGGGTGATTTGTGGTCCTGGGAAATGTCGATTCCCAGACATAGTTGAAGATGATAATGATAATGCTGAAGGGGCCAGTAGGACAGCAGGGGTATCGTGAAAAAAGAAGAACCAGTCGACCACCCTAGTTGATGCAGTTAGCATCTTAGCTGCAGCAAAAACGGAAGGGGAAGAGAAAAAATTTGAATTTCTAGCTCAGCACCTACAGCAGCAGGGAGAGCTTAGACATTAAGAGCTAGAGTTGGAGAGGGAAAAATTAGAAATTGAGCGTGAGAGAAACCAAGAAGAGTAGAGGTGTTTGGAGTTGATGATATTGCAATTGCAAGCATCATTTCGAGCTGGGATAATGGGAAGCAAAGGGAAAAAAGGGAGAAGAGTGTCTAATCAAAATGAGGAAAATGATTTGATTGACTTGGAAGTTGATGATGATAATTATTTTAATATTTCCAATTTGTAAGAGTTATCATTTATTTCTTTATTTACCTTTCTTTACAGCTACTCTTTTGCTTTCATTTATGATATTTTGATTTGATTTATTATTTTCTCAAATTGTTTATTTAATTTAGTTGATGAATACAAATTGATTTATTGATATAAAAAAAACTCTCGTATCCTATTTTGCCACTCAAGCCCTTCCCTACATTCTGCTTCTACTCCTAATGCTTCATCTTCATCATCAATATCACCATTTTCTCTTCTTTCCTCATGCCCTATCATGTCTCCTACTCCTTCTTGTATATTAGATATCCAATCAATGTCACTTTCAAAATCACATAGGAAATTATGTAGTAAAATGCAGGCTATAATCCAAGCAAGTACTCGTACATGATCTTTAGGTTTTTGAATAAAAATCTCTATGCCCCATAGTGAGCCCCACCTATTTTTTAAAATCCCAAATGCCTGCTCAATACGTACATGTGCCTCTGCTAATCGTAAATTGATCTCCCTATATCCACCTCTTTCCTGGCTGGCTAGTGGCTCCTTATAAGGAGTTATGTAACATCTAGTTACTCTGTAAGCTTTATCTGCCAGAATATACTCCTCAGGATGGGAAAAAAACAAATTTGGTCTTTTAAAAAAAGCTGTCCCATTAAAAACAGTAGCATCTCCTACTGATGCTGCATATCTTCCTACCACATAGGTAAATCTCCGCTCGTGATCGCAAATCCCTTGTATATTTAATGCATACTACTTTTTGTGGTTGAAGTAACTCTCTCTGTAATAGGATGGACCGTATCGAAGTATAACATCCATTCCATCCAAAAATCCTACACATCCAGGAAACCCACTTGAATCCTCAACTAACTTTCTCATTTGCCAGAAATCCTGACTCCCAGGCTTGGGCCGTTTTACAAATTGTGGAACCCGGTGCACCAAAGCAGAAATACAGCGATCACAATACAGCTGTATTGTACCCTCTCCGATGCCTAGTTGTGCTGCGCTCCGAATTACTGACGCCCCTGCTGATCCAAGAAAATACAGTGTTGAGGCTAACTGTATTTCTATAGATGCTTGGGAATTTTGTGAATTATTTGTAAAAATAGGATCATCTCGAATAAGAGTCACAAGAACATTGAACGATTCTCGATTCATGCAAAAAAAGACCCGGAATCTGTCCTCGGACATTCTATACACCTAATATACATTCATCTTTTTTCTTTTTTTCTTTTTTTCTTTTTTCTTTTTTCAACAATTTATTTATTATAAAAAGCATATACTTACAAGATGTGTGAATAGGTATACACTATGAGGTATTGGAGTCCATGGAGATAATTATCTTATCTCTGGTATAATAACACCCAAAACCTCAATCACTTCATCCATCTCATCTCCACTTCCTGTTCCCTCTCCGATCATTTCACTTATCAATCCAAAAGCTAATTCTCCTTGCTCATAGAATAATTTGCCAATCTTGGCGGTGGCAGCTGGGTATGCGGATCTCTTTTGGACTTCGCATGAGATACCGCTTGGCAATAGGACTTGTGAAATCACATCAAAACTCTGCGAATCTGGTAGAAGGTCAACTAATCGTTGAGCAAGCCAAATATCCTGCAGGAGTTGGCAGAGTAGAGCTTTTTGTGAAAAATGAGGCATGCTTGTAGGATTGGTTTGGTGGTTTGCTCACTTCTTACAGATTTCATTTTATTACTAAAACTATGGAACAAGCAGACACCTTACACATCATCAGTTACCAACCTCCAGACCTCGGTATCGATACCCTCAAATAGTATCGAAATCGTATGGTATGTATATTGTATTCTAACTACTTTTGTTCTTGCCAAGCTTACCTTACATGCTTTAGTCTACTAGGTAACCAAATTATTCTTAACTTTGAAAACCCCTAGTGGGTGGTGGAAAGTATTACCACGATGCATCGTAAAAGAAGTATCCTCTCCGACACATCAAGCCCCCAATTAACCCCAATCATGAAAGATCCACTCCCATACCGTAATACATTAACCCATCAAGCCCGAAAACAATACCGTACCGTACTGTGCAGTACCCACCCTCGCCGAGCAAACTTCAAGGAGTCAAAGCGCTCCGAACAAAGCAAAAAAGAATTTCCGAGACAATGTTACCCTGCTGAGACAGTCCGGTCGATAACTGGATTACATCATTATCACCAGTATTTTGACGCGGTAGGAAAGGGATAGGAATTAAGGACCTTGCCGCTTGGATGGGGTTTCTGGGGAATTGAGGGGACTTTGGAGATATTCGAGGGGGATTGATGAGTGTAGTGGGGGTTGATGGAATTATCGGTAGTCTAGTTAGGGTGAGTTCAATGGAATCATTAAAATTCTCCTAAACGATTTTGAGCGGTGGTGGAATTGTTTTCATCACCTCCCTGGGAGTAATATTTTCCGGGAGTTCTTCAACCCACGACCATTTGAGGCGGGCTTTTAATAGTTTTCTTGGGGATTCCGAAATTTTCTTGCCGCATAGGCACTCGGGTGGCCATTGTAGTCCGCCAAGCACAATACCGATAACCGAATGTTTGAAATGCCCCTTTATTTTCAGCACGAACAAAACTATATGCAGGAATCACAGCTCCCCGAGCAAAAAAAAGAACCCCTGGATTTGAACCGGTGACACGAGAAAAAAACCAACGCAACTCTCGGTATTGCAATGTACACATCGACTTTTCCTTCACCAAGTGTCGACCAAAGACAACCGCTTCCCTCCACCAGCACAGATTAGATACCATTTACTTACGATACCAAATCCTCGTAATCTATCCATCCATCCGTCAGCGATCCCGCCATCGTCCAATCGCCCCGTAAAAGAGTGGAGAAAGGAACAAACCTTAGTATTCCTCATCTTTTTCTGCAACTGCAAAATCCCATACATCAAAGCCTCACTAGTAGGCGGGCATCCGGGAACGTAAACATCAACCGGCACAATCCTATCACACCCCCGCACAACCGAGTAACTGTAATGATAGTACCCACCTCCGTTCGCACAGCTCCCCATACTAACGACCCAGCGGGGCTCGGGCATCTGATCGTACACCTGACGCAGTGCCGGTGCCATTTTGTTCGTTAACGTACCGGCGACGATCATAACATCGGACTGGCGTGGGGAGGCACGGAAGATAATCCCTAGGCGATCCTGATCGTAGCGAGGTGTTGACAGATGCATCATTTCTACGGCACAACAGGCGAGCCCAAAGGTCATGGGCCAGACGGAGCCCTGGCGAGCCCAGTTCGCGACTTGATCAAGGGTTGTTCTGGCTTTTGTTAGAGGTGGAGTTGAGGGGTAAGAAATCGGGTATTGTTACAAGGCGTATTGCATAACACCCTTCTTGGGCTCTTGACTAGGAAGGAGAACCTCCCGTCTATTCGAGCGATCAATGGAGGATGCATCGCGGGGGGCGAGAGATGTTGGGGTGGATAGCGGCCGTGTGGAGATGGATGTCGCCGGGAGAATTCTTGTCGCTGCTTTGAAAAATTCGTTAGAATTGCTGGAACAAGGACTTGCGGAAGGGAGACGTACACCGTAGAGCGAGAAAACGCCTTGTGGACAACATGATGGAGTGGAGATGTTTGGCGAAGGAAAGTTGATAAAGAAGAGGTGAGGTTGAAGGCGAATTGGAGATTGGTGATGAGTGCCAAGACCGGTTGGTGGGGAGGTTGATGGATTACTCAGGACGGGTGTGATTGGTTGAGAGCTTGGTGGGGTACGAGGTCCGGCAACCAGCGGTGGGATGTAAATACATACGGCAAGGCAAGTGTACTGTTTGTGCCGTTAAGATTTTTGGGTGGGTAAAACAAGAAAAAAAGGGGGGGGGGAAAGGAAATGAAAAGAAGTAATTTGAAGTCTAACAGAATAAACAAAAAGAAAGATTGAAATATTAAAGAATATGAACAAGTAAGGAGTAATAAATATAAGAGAATTAAGATACTTAAGTGGCCGGATTGCTATTAGTTTTCCTAATATGGAATAGTATGAACAAGCCACAAATGATGCCATATACACTGGTAGTGATATCTCCAACCACCCCTCTTCCAACTCCTCAACACCTAACCAATCTACCTTTGCACTATGTCTCCATGAATTCTAATCATAAAGAGGTCTGCAATACTAATGTTGTATTGGCATGAAGGATGGAGTTTTAAGAAGATTAACAGTACCTTGGGTGTAGATGAAGGTAGTGCAAGTGCTTTAGTATGACAGGCAAAGGTTGCTGAGTACTGCTCAATATTCAATTCATGTATTTTTTTTTCTTTTTTTTATGGCTAACTTTAATTTAGGAATAAGCTGTAGATTCAAATAGCTTTCATGATATACGCCTATCTTGAAGATATACATAGTGGTGGTTAAGAGCAGTAGTTTCCTGAAGGGTTGGTTAAATGAGGAGCCTTGCAAGTACTTTCTTAGCAGGATGAGTAGTACTGGCATATGGCATTTCCCAATATAGTAAAGGAACTGGGAATTCTTGCTGTATACTCAACTATAGAAAGTGTATTTCACCTACAATATCATATCTTTTGTTGAAAGCAGATCCACAAGTCATATCTTGGCAAATACCATATTGAAGCTTATCAAGCTTTTGCACATCAAGCCTTACATCTAGTAATTAATATGATTGTGTTTATAGATGAGATGTGGGTGGAGTTCAATTCTTCTTGGCAATATTATAGTAATGTTTCGTGAGTTATTGGAGAAGATCCCTACAAGTACACAATTCATGATAAGAATAATGAAGGAACTATATGGATAATATTCTGGGATGCTATTATAATTGGTTTGTACTACTATCCATACTTAGCTATTGATTTAATAGGTATGTTCAAAGTTCACTATATATGTCACTGTATTCCTTATCATATTTGGGAGTCAAATACAGATATTGACAAACTGCATTGGCATGAAATTCTTGATCAAGAAAATGCAAAATGAATTTATTATATGGTAGCAAACCAAGCTTAAGCTCATATTGATGGCACATAGTAGTACCAGGTACTTGTTAACTTCAATACTAATATAGAGTAGATCAATATTAAGAAAGCCTATACTGAGTGACAGTAAAAGTGCAAGCGTAAGTCAGAAGGAATATTCAAGGAGGATAAGCTTAAGATTACAAGTGAAGATGGTATCACTTAGGTCTCCTGTCATGAACAAATCTTACATCCAAAGTTATATCTCTTTATTGATTAGTTATAGTGAGATACTAGAATACTAGTTACTTATTTAGTCAAAGACAATGTACCAGCATATCAAACAATATAATCAGTTGATACTAAAGAATGAAAAGAGCATAGTACAATTAGACTTGAGTGGCTATCTAAATCACCTGACCTCAACTAGGAATGCAATTGAGCAGCTCTGGGATTATGAAAAAGATGAGATCTCAATATATTAATTTATCAGGACAAGTAGGGTGATTGTGCTGGAAGTGAAGGAGACCTTAGAAAAGGTATGGCTTGACTTAGAGCTTTCTCAAGAGTATATTGACTCACAATGTCAGTCATTCCATGATAAGTTGGAGTTTATTATACTACATAGTAGTATATAGTAGTAACAGCTAATATACTAAAATCTCTTCTCTATATGACAGCCCCTCTTGAGGCTCAACTCTCTTTTTCCTTATCAAAAGTACTCCAAAACCATTTCTCCTTTCCTTCTGACCTCAACAACTACCTCTCCAAGTATGTCTTCTTGAAGCACATCTGCCCAAGCAGAAAAATTATTATGAGACCACCACCAAACAAGGTCTTTTAGAAATTTATTCCTACCTTGATCAAATACAGGACTATTTTGATAATATCACATACAGCATGTGATGGCTCAGTCACCGACCTGGGTCACTCACTGTTTTTCTTGGCACCTATCTTATTGGTTGTCAGGTAGACCAGAAAGAGAAATGATCTACAAAGTCAAAAAAAATAAATAATACTTAAGAACTTAATGCTATCATCACCACTGCTACAAGTACTCTACTACTACTCTACCACTACTACTACTACAATTACTACTACCATATTCTTTCACAAATTTGGATTTATGCTCTAGAGGGTCTGATGCTCTAGAGGGTCTATCTAATTGCTGTTTGATTTTTGCTTGCTACATGGCAATTTGGGAGTCTTTATGCTTTCTAATTACCTCCTTCATGCTCCTCCCTCCTTGTTCTCCTCATCTCCCTCATCCCCCTTATCCTCCTCATCCTCCTCATCCTCCTCATCCTCCTCATCCTCCTCATCCTCCTCATCCTCCTCATCCTCCTCATCCTCCTCATCCTCCTCATCCTCCTCATCCTCCTCATCCTCCTCATCCTCCTCATCCTCCTTATCCTCCTCATCTAGTGATCACAAGTGGCCTGTCCATCTAACTTTGGGTATGGCTGAACTAACCTAGCCTGTTTTCAGAATTGTTATGCCAGACTTTAGGAAAGCAGTTTTCCAAAACCAAAGTTGAACCTCATCTGGGCCACCTGCAGGCTCTGTATGCAGCTGATATATTGGAATTCTATATTAATCAGTTATGTAGTCGAATTGCAAATAAGTGCTATGCAAAGAGGCTATATGAAGAGATTAGCTTCGGTCTCTGGTAGCTTCAGCCTGGGTTACCTAACCTCTTGACTATGCAGTTACTTGGGTACTATCAGCCTTTGGTGACTGGAAATAATATACCCCAAATTGACCTATGCTCTTTAGAATCATGGTCAGGAATCATGGCTAGACTGGCTAGATTGCTGACCTGCAGGTTATACTATAGGTTACACTGACTGCTTGAGATCACTGTCCTCATTCACCTCACTCTCTTTGTCCTCCTTACTCAGCTCTCCCAACTCCTCCTCCTTCAGCTTCCAGTCTACCTGTAGCTTCTCCTGCTCCTTCAACTTCCCCTTCACCTTTAGCTTTACCTGTAGCTTTAACTTCTCCTCCTGCTTCGACTTCTCTTCCTGCTTCACCTTCTCCACCTTGTTGCTCTGCTTGTCCTTTTCTACCTTTTCCCCTCTCTCCTCCTTTTCCTTTATTGGTTGTTCTTCCACTTATACCTTTCCTCCTCTGAGACTGCCAAGCCCTTCTCTATTCCCTCCCTCCAGTAACTAGGCCTAGTCTGTGCTGTCTTTTTGTGATTCTTCTTGCCTCAAACTCATCCCTCTTCTACTTTTGCTCTTGAATGTAGGTACCTGTTATAAGTCAGGAATCTCCACTACCAGGAATCTGTTAGTTGTCCTGTTTTGTTCCTAAAATATTTGCTAATATGCCTTGAGTAGTTTCTAGTTCCACTGAATTAATGGATGCTTCAGATCATTCATGGTCTGCCTCATTTTTAAGCTCATTCAATACACCCTTTGTCTCTTCTTCCTCTACTAACTCATGCCAATTGAATCTCACCTCAACTTCATGGATCCGAGTATGTAAGGACCTTCTCATAGATTAGGTGGACTGGTGTAACCAGGGCGCCCTAAGGGAAGATGGATCTCAAGTTCGCAACTGCACAGAAGAGACTCAAAGATTAAAGTAATAATCAACAGTAGAGTAAAGAAGAATCAAAACAGTAAAACTTAATATCGTTAAGCCTCAGCTTCACTCAGTAAGTTTCTCGAGAGGTAGTTGATTGCCAGAGTAGAGTGGGACTCTTATATAGTTTAAATAGAATGTCATATACTGCCAGTTCCTACCCATCACTACTCTAACTTAATCATGAGCACACCCATCTCCTCTGGGCTGGCCAACACACACCACTCAGGACATTATTCCTTTATGGGTATCAGTCCACTCTGGCTAAATCTCCTTCTGACATTAAGTGTTTCAGCACTGCATCTCTAATGCGACTGCAGGTGAAAAACTCTTCATATCGTTGACATGCTAATGGCAAACTATCACGCAACTGAGGAGATATACTATTTATGAAATCACATACCCATATGCATTTCATCTATGCAAGCCTCTAGTAGACATAGCTCTCATGATTGAGCTGAACCTTCTACTTTATTCTAGTGAAGTCTTTGCCTGATAGGAAAGTCTACTCAGCTCTCCTAGTGGGGTAACTTGATGATTAGCCTAGTGGGCACTACTCACAGTCAACTCCCCAAAAGTACCCCTTGCCATGATAAGAATCATGCTTTTAGAGTCCTCAAACAACCCCAATAGTCTTACAGCAATTGGGCATGAGTTGTGTCAATGTGCGATTCACCTGCCCGGAGATGCCTCAATGTCTTCCAGGCCACCCTGGGACTACCTGGGAGACTCTGGACTACCCTTCCAGTATTACCTGAGTAACTTCTTCAGTTCTTGTCCGTTTTACACATATTTGGTACCAGAAGATAGCCCTTCTTCTGGAGCATACCCTATGTCTTCTCATATATTCTACGGACAGCATCCGGTCGCATGGACGGTGACTACTTATATGGTGTTACAAGAGTGCCTCAACCCTGTTCCTTTTGTAAGGAATAGAGCAACTCAACAACTGTAAGCTCATGACATGCGATCCTTACACTGGGGCCGCAGGGGGGTGTTAGAAATACCTCAGTAAAATCCTGAGGCATTCAGAGCCCTGTAGATCCTCCTATACCCCCCCAAATCCTATCAGGTTTGTTGCCTTTAGATTTTACAGTAGTGCCCAATCCTTATAGGATCGCCCCCCTGCCCCAAGTAAGTACCTCTATATGATAGGTAGGGTAACTTGGGTGCCATGTCAGGGTCACTCAGACCTTATGGCAGGGTTACTCAGGCCTCATTACATGAGCCTTTCCCGAGCCCGCCTTTTATACTACAATCTTATAGTGTGCATAGTTGTCCACTATAGTGAACTAAACTATCCTTACCCATTGACCTCAAGGTTTCTGGTATGGGTGTAAGAATAGTTTACTGTAAGACACCCTCTGGTGGGTCGTTACATGACTCACCTCTTCTCTAAGGTCTACCCCAGACCATTAGCAACATCTTTTATTTCCCAGCTTCAGTACATCCACTATGTGGTGATCCCTTGACTTGAATGGATACCTCCAGTAAAAATCATTAAGGGCCTCTATGGTCATTCCTTCTAGCATCTTGAAAGGTTCCCATGAGTTCTCCTCTGGTCCATAACCTTCCCACACTACTAAGTATTGAATGAAACTGTGGTGGGAACTCATCTTTATCCTGCCATACCAACAACTATCCAGAATAGCTTCAACAACATAGCTTGGCTCATTGTCTACTATCTCTGGTAGTGGAATTTCCTTCTGGGACCTACCAACTGGATCATCGTCGTATGGTTCCAGTAAACTGACATTGAATACAGGATGGATTGACAAATGAGCTAGGAGTTTGACCTCATATACCTATTACAAACCCGGCATGGTTTGTAATGGTTTCACATGACATACAATTATATGTCATAGTATTTCATTTGTTAAAAGTTTTCACATGACTCAATTCTCCCACAAGCACGTTCAAACCACGTTGGAGAACCTCAAAATTCCTAACCAGAAGTATAAGTTTGAGACACAACAGCAACCCACAATGAACCCCTACGTTGGTTTACAATGCTAGTCGATATTCTAGAGAGGAAAGAATATAGAGCGTTGTCCATTGCTGTGATAACAATCGAAAGAATATCCCTATCATGAATGGATAGAGGATAACATAAGAGAAAGGAAGCTCTTAAGATTATGATCAAGAGAATGCGATACAGAATCTATAACTGGCAACGGTTATGATTCAGGAATATCGCAATTGATCATAAGCAAGACAGAGAAAAAGCACAACCAACCAGAAACAAACATTTCTCGCATTTCCACAAAATAACTATTGAATATTCTATCCTTTATTGAATCCACCAACGCACTTCTTGATTGATAGTCCAGGATGACTGGATGAATATATCAAGAAGGTCGTTGGGCGAATGTTTAGTTTACTCAGTGTTGACACTGAGTATGTGAGCGTATTGTATATTGGAGTACTGGTATGAACCAGTACGCGTTTTCAGGGTACTGGAATTTCACCAGTACACGCTTTGGAGTACTGAGCATATTTGCTTCAGTACGGAGAATTAGGAGTACTGAGTATCCGCGTGGATACTCAGTTACGAGTTGTATGGTTAGTTTAAGTTTGTATTTGTTGATACTGAGTGTTGACACTCAGTACACTTTGGGATACTGAGCATGGACTCAGTATCACACTTTTGTATAGTAGCATACTGAG